>JAITYZ010002147.1:0-17110 GCA_027744595.1 Paronellides praefectus
CAAAACTGCATAATGTAAAGAGTGGCTACAGTTGAAGTTCGTTACAGTAATGCTGACATGTGCATGTGTACTTTAGCTCGTAATTGAGATAAAATGTGCGCATATTGCAAGAAATACCGACAAAAACTTGAATTGCTGTAGAGATGTGTAGAAGAAGTCACTGATTGTGACAAAGAGTCACTCTCTTGGTTTTTTTCTAGAGAGTCCTTTTTACTTCATATTATCATCATCATCACCTTAATATCTGTAATCGTCAGCCAAAATATAAATATTTTTCATCATTTGATTTAGTTTATTTGTATAGACATCACAACCGCCAAACCAACCATAGTACTTTACTCCACTCAATGCAATTTTCATTATTGTTGGCCTTCTTGTTAAACGCGTATAAAACATACCTGATTATTTTGCAAAAAAAATTGTGAGACCTTTTTGGCAAGAACGTCGACAAAAACTTTAACAACTTCTTGGCATTTTCAACTGATGAACTATTTGAGTGGAGTAGGATACTCTAGAATCTAGAAACAAGCTTGGAGGAACTGTGCGAAAAAAATACTTCAGCTCAAATACAGCAAAACAATTCAATTCAATGTACTTCTTCTGACCGGTGATCTCTTGCTGCCTGCAATGCAGCTATTTTGCTCTTCAAAGAAAACTAAACATTCAGTTCAGTTTTCTCGTGTGAAATGTAAGAATGAGCCAAAAAAAACACTGAATACATAAATGCCCTTTTTTATGGGATGCTTGAAGTGTATTATGCAGATTTTCTTTGCACACACATGCATATTACATACACGTAGAGCGGAACATTAGCGACTTCACCTTTTGCTCTCGCACTACTCTACTCAACTCTTGTTGACTTTATTTCCACCAACCTATTATAAAAACAAAAGGTTTTACTCGGCTACTGGGATATGATACAGTTATTTTTCATGCATCCTCATAATACACATCGTATCATAACACTTTTCTGATGGTGGTGATGATGGTCTGTTGTGTATGGCATTACTGGCACATTTACGAATGAAAGCTTGAGTCTGTACAAAACAAAAGCAGGTAATCATGACGGTATGTAGGTATGCAGTGTAGTAGTCTCTGCATGCATACAATTGAATTGAATGAGTATTTTTGGGATTACATGAACTTGAACATATTGTGTTCATGTAAATGTAATAAAATAAAAAAAGGAAAGAGAACGTCATACTTTATTGTTCACGGTTGACATTTTCCGTGGTACACCTACTACCACCTACATAAAAAAAGAAACAGCATTTTGTGAACACTACTATTTGCACACCATAAATAGCTGAGTGAGTGAGAGAGACCACCCAATCTATTCCGTCTTGCCTTGCGTCTTCTACCTTTCCGTTTTATTGTTGAAGGAGTATTTTTTTGTTAGTCTTCCTACAAAAGTTAATGCATTAAAGGTTTTTCGCATGTCATTTCATGCGAAAATTACTGCACACCACCAACCACACCACAACAACACTACTGCATATACTACATACAACACTTAAATTGAAACAGAACGTAAAACATAATCGATCAGTTGATCAAGGCAAGGCAGCATAATGTACTTTTTTGTATTTACTGCCATTGTTGCTTTTTATTGAATTATTTTTGCAGATTCATTCATTTTTTTACTACTCCTCCAATGCATTACTTCCTTGCTGCATATTTGCACTTGACTTGGGGTTTGGGTGCCAATAAAGCCTTAATTACTGCACTATACGTCTATGCCCATGAAGAAGATAAAAAATGGCAAATGGAGAGACCTACAACTTAACTCAAGGAATAACCCTTTTTTATCAAGTCATTTTGTTCATTTTCCTAGTTGTACGATAGGGCTAATACCAAATCGTAAATCATTCAATAAGTGACACAATACATAGGAAACTCATGTACGCGACATGGCATGGAGATTCGATACGATATATGCACACGATACAAATCACAAAATGTACCTAGGTATTATACATTATGTTGTAAAAACCGTCTTAATCTTATACCATGCGCCATTCACACCTTAATACAATGTAATGTACATACACATAATATAATAGTGCTAAAAATAGAATTTAGTAGGAAACTTTGTGACAAGGTAATATTTATACAGAGAGGTAAATTATTTATACAACTGAGGATTATAGTTGCATGCAATATTGTTATATGGGTCAAATATAGAAGTAAATACAGTAGCTGAACAATATAATGTACTATATGATTATGATTATTATTGCGGTTTTTCTGCTATAATGAAAGAGGTGTTTGAATTGTCATCATCACATTATCATCGTCATCTCATAGGGATCTTTGAGTACACGTGCTCATTTGAAGCTTCAATTTTTAGCACTTGCGTCTTTCTTTTTTGTCACCGTCTTTTCTTTTTCTTGAAGATTCTGTAAGGTAAGTACCGCTGCATGAAGTAATAATAATAACGAGTGAGGAACCCTCCATTCAACGCAGCAGCGAAGCAACACAACTGTTTAATAGTAATTTGCTGAGAACATGCATGACATCTTACTCATCATCTCCAATACATTATAATATACACAATGCTGAACGTGCAGAAATTTAAAATTGTTATCAACAATATGCTATTTTATCAGTGTCAACGTCGCATTCCTGATTATCATCATGATCATCGTAATGTAGCATAATTTATGGTTTGTTGGAAAAGAAGATAAAGATGTGATTCTTTATTACTGCCATTGATGTACATTAAATTGACTACTTCATCTTGAAAATATTGTCTCTTGAATAATGAAGTGAAGTGTCGGGTCGTGTCGTGCGCCTACAAATGACAGGTCTTTCTTATTCATGACATAGAGCTAAGACACACTACAAATAAAGACAGGCGGTACTCATGAAATAGAATGAAATCAATTCATAAAAAATGTTTTAGAGAAGTCAGGGTCTTCCTTCACAACATCACCACGTAATAATATACACACAAGTGAATTGAAAGAAATGAATGGATTTGAGGAAACCCTTTCTCTTCTGCTGTCCAACAGAAATTTATTAGGTTTTAATGCTAAATTTCAAGTCAACACCTTCATCAGATAAGAAAACAGTCATCTACCTGCGTATTACACGGCACATTCCTTGTAATTTTCAGCATGATGCCTACCTACCTATTACCTACATTGCAAGAGATTGTATACAATGTATGTACGTATGCGCATGTTTAGATACCATAAAGTTCAAGTACGAAAGGATCACGAAGTTAAAACATGAAATATGATAATTATGACAATAATCATGATTATTATTTGCTCAAAAAAATGAATGGTTGTAATGAAAATCCATGATCATGACTACTATTAAAAACAATCTAAAGGTATTTGACATGATTTTATATGCTTCACTTACCGATGAGGTGCTATCATTGGAACTACTATTCCTTCTCCCCTTCTTGTTTTTATTCTGCTGCTGCTGACTTGCGTCATCCAGATGCTGTTGGTGGTCCAATTCTAAGCCACATTGTTTGCTCAAAGAGTTGCTCAGGCTGAGGCTTTTAGCTGCTGCAAGAGTCAAAGAGGAGTCTGAATCGTAGACAATTCCTCCTGGGCCCAATTCTACAAACCAAAAGCAAATGAATTGATATATTTTACTAAATTTCTAGTTATATGCCTTTGATTCATCTCATTACTGTTACAAGTGGACACATTAATCACATTCAATGAATTTAAATTGATTTCGAAATGAAAATTGCACTCTTCTTGGTGTGATTATAGGAATATGTATGTGAGAGTTGATCTGCAACCATTGCATTGATGATAATGACAATTTATTGTCTTTGCATGTTGGGTACTTAACAAAAGTTGCTAGCCGTCAAATAGCAGATTGCAATCTTTACTTTTCTCGTCATAATAATCATAGTCATCATCATCATCGCGTCATATGAGACAAAAAAGCATACCTACCACCAAGCTGATAAAAGCCAACCTTTTTTCGTGCTCGTCCACCAACTAGCGACAATAATTCATAACCAAAATACCAAATCAGAAATCATTATTATTTTCTCAACAAGAAGACAGAACTGCCGTCAACATAATAAATTGAAAGAAAAAAATGGCAGCGAAGCGATAAGAGATAACGAGGAGGATCAAGATAATAGGAAGCAAACAGAAAAAGAGAAAAAGCACACAGAGTAACACACAAACCAAACAAGCTCATAAAACTAATAAAAAATGTGAAAGATGACAAGAGAAAGAGACATAAAACAAGCAACAAAGCCATGAAAAATTGCAGTAATAACCAAAATGATGATGATAATGATGTGCATGACAGGATTGGATTAGATTTCCCATCTCGTAGAGATCCATATCGAGAAGAAGGCCCTTAATAAAATAAAGTGAACAGTGATGTACACTAGTTGCAAACGTAATAAATCAAAACATTAAATATAAAGAGAGAGAGAGAGGTATAGGCGCAGGTGTACATAGGCAACAGAGATGGTGGTAGAAAACAGAGTGTAAACAAAGAGATGATGATCATGATCAGTTGAACAAGCACACTTAAAAAAATACGTATCATGCCATTCTTCATACCACACATATATGAAACAAATATCATAAAACCTTGTCACATAAAAATAAGAATTAATAGTGTAGAGTGGACTGACCAGTGGCGTATGTCAATGGCGGTGGAGGAGGTATTGAGGGACAGCAGCAACCTTGTAACATTGCCATTGAGGACGCAGCAGGGTTTGTTGACGGCCCACTTCCCCCAGTTGGAGAGGCGGATGTTGGCATTACATCCCCAGCACCACCAGGTGTCAGATGATGAGGGTGGTATACGGATGAACGACAATGGGGGGTAACATGATGATGGTGGTGGAGGTGGTGTGCATTCAAGTACTCTTGAATGTGGGGATTCATCATATGATGATGATGCATGGGATGATTAGATGGTAGTGGAGGAGGAAGGTGATGGCTGAGGAGATGGTGCTCCGCAGCAGAAATGGCATCAGTGGCTTGCCTCCCGTCTCCGCTTCCCGGAAGAGGGGACGAGGATCCTCCTAAAGCATTGTGATGCTGATGATGGTGAAGTGACAAAGGGTTTAATTGGGAAGCAGAAGTGCTGTTATCATTTGACGTGGTGGCTGATAAAACGGCGTGGTTACTGTTGCCGCTCTTGTTACTACCATTTTCTCCTAGGAGTGCCACTCCAGAGTCATTGGTGGACTGAGAACCGGATGATGGGCGACCCATGTAACCATTCAGGCGAGTGTGTAATCTTCCCCTGCGGAATATACCAAACAATCAAAATATATTATTAAAATCGTATTTTCAAATGATGCACGTCTACATAATCAAAGTTAATTGATTTTAAAAGTAGTCATCTGCTAAATCTGATTTCGTTTGATGCACTGCCAAATGGCTTCATTTACGGTCCAAAAACAATTTCTTTGCAAGTTGTAATGTAAGAAAACCAGTTTGTTAGCCTGCACTTTTTATCATATCTTATCTCTCTCCGAGAAAAATAACAATCGTTTTAACGAGTCATCAACAAGCCCTACAAAGTCAGCAACCTTTTCTTCCTCTTTTGTTCTTATAAAATTGCTCAAGCAAAAAATGTCGCAAGTCATTGTCACTGTATTTCCCTTTGAATAATTGCTACTTGCCTACATACTAGTACAAGCTTAAAAATTCACACAAAATTCTTTGACTTTATTTCTTCATTAAATGATTTAATACCGATCGAGTTTTTATTCATTATCTTTTTCATCATCGTCAATACCATTCTCAGTTCTTACAACACGAAAATCCACAACACAAAGGCTTTTATCATCCTCCTCTTGTCAGTTGACACGATCATTTTTGCTGTGAATCGCACCGAAACGCAGACAACCAACTTGTTGTCGTCTGCATCATCCATCTATTCATTTAGAAGAGTACAATGCCAAATCTACATGTAAAAAATGTATACAACTTCACACCACCACTTTAACCACAATTACCTGCTTCATTGCAAGCAAATTTCATTTGAAGGAGTAAATAGTTCGTGATAAAAGTATTTTCCAGTGCTCTTTTCAAGGAAAAAAAGAGAAACTATAATCATCATCCTCATTCCCCCTCTACTATAAATCGAAAAAAGTATGGTTGAATGTATGCATAGAAATGCAGACGCATTGAGGAAAGAACAATACAAATGTGAAAGAATAAAAAGGCATTTTCAATTTTCCTTCGTTCATTCGAGTTCGTTCAAGTGCATTTTCACGAGAGGCGTACTTGTAAAAGAACTGATTGTACATAAAGGAGACAAAGAAGCATATAGACTTGATGAGGCGTTGACGCGAGAGGAAAAGGAATGAGTCAGGAATATTTTGTTTTGTTGCCATTTTCCCTTGTTTTCAAGCTTTTCACAGGTTTGTGTTAAAAGCCATGCAATTTATGTAAAAAAATAGTCTGAAAACATTTCTTCATCATTGCTTTGAGAATTGGTACTTCTGTAAGTACATTATCATTTAATATAAAAATGTTCAAAAATGTGATTAAAAACTAATTAAGGAAGCTGTTTTTATTAAAGATAAAGAGAAAGTAAAATATATCTAAATTGAATGAGTGTGAATTAGGTACTTCATATTGACAACGTTACTTGAATGTTTTATTATTTAACTAGCTCAATAGATTTTTTCCCCTAGTTTGATCGCCATCATCATTATCCTTATCTCAATAGCCGCAAAGTCTTGTTGTAGGATAGAGAAATAAACAAAACAGACGTTTTAGCTGCTTGGCATGATCACAGAATGGGGTAAAAATGTAGAACGTGTCGTGCACTGTCTCTTCAAAGATATATCAATATCTATTTCCCACAGGGAGTCTGACACGATTCATTATATCAAGTGACATCATGAGACATTTTTGCAATTGGCACATCTGATCCATTCAAATAACAACATTTCAAATGACAGGTAATGTCATGAAATGCCATGCCATATTCATTCAAGTGCCAACCGATTTGATTCGGATTGGGCTCAAGCACACACTATGTACATTGTACATTGTATCTGGTACGATAGAGAATATTTTTTAAAAGGCTACATGTCAGCAATGGATATTTTAAAGCTTTTGACACAAATGACGCGGAAATAAAGTAATGAATGACACCTACGCTATTAGAACTGAGCAAATACAGGAAATAATCTCATCAACCCGACACAACACATTAAACAGATTTAAAACCCTTGTTTACCCAGTTCTGCCAATCAGTCCTCTTATACTTTGAACAGTGCCGCATTTAATTGACAATTACTATGTGTAACGTAATATACATCCGTTCCGCTTAAGTATTTACATTTACATAGATAACCTAGTCATTAATTATGTAGGCATCTCAAACACAAAAAAAATGTGTAAAGTAAAAAGGTATAAAGGATACGTAACTATAAACTCTACAACAATAAATGTTTAGCTCAACAAATAAACAAGTATATTAACTTTCGATATGTACCTAATATTGTGATATATTTTTATCACGTACGGTAATCTATACTTTTGAAAACAGATTAAAAATTTACTGATTTAATTTTTAGTGCAGACGAATGTAGAGCACATAATAATAATGAGCCTTTGTGCTGTAATTTTGATATGATATATGTGAATAGTAGACATTGTAATCTAATAATAATCACAATATTTCATCCATTCACAACCCCGAGGCTAATTTTCCATTCATTTCGTTTTCAAACCAAATCAGATCAGTACAACGATCTCCATATATCTCAAGCTAATAGCAGCTTGTGTAGTATATATGTTCAACAGACAAGCGGGCCATACTTTTACTACGACAACAATACAAAAAAACATGAGGACAACAACGACAAAGCATCTCATTATGAATACCGATTGTTCTCACAGATTTCGGTTGTATTGGAAATTTCAACACAATTACAGCACAATATATATTATAGGCTCTTTAGTAGTGTATTGAACTGGTTTCTTTTTCTAAACACCAATTTCCCTGTGTTGTTACACTAAACATCTTTAATAAATACTCTTGATCATCAATAACATCAACATAATCATGTAATCACGATAGCTGTAAAAATACAACAACAACATCATCATGATTATTAACAGCAACAGGACACGATGAAATTGCTTTATTTTTTTGTGTGACTTTTTGTTCCATTATTTGGCATAAATGATATATGTATATTCCATATATTTTAGTTGCCTCGAGGGAACCCATTCAGCCGTCAGAAAAAAAACATAAAAAGCCACACAACATCACAGCATTTGAAAGTTTTTTGACATGCAAATATATATGATACGCATAATATATGAAACGATGCATGGTTAATGGTTTTAATGATCATCATTTCATGCATCTCTTTTTTTTTACAAAAAAATCATTTTTGTTTCAGACGATTAGAGTTAATAGTGGGCGGTCTACTAGAAACATGATATTATATTGGCGATGAATGATAATGGTGATATTTTTTATTTCCTTCATTTCATTCCAAAAAAAATTGTTAACCGGTCACATGCACATCTCACACTGCACAAATAACAGACAAATATAAGAAAATTACTGCCTAGGTGGTGGTGGATTGCAGCAATTCGTATCAAAATTACATGAATTATGAAAATATGCGTATGATTATTACAAGCAACATTAGCTACTACACCTTCTTCAGTTTCCAATAAATAGTTACAGATAATTCATGGCTCTACATTGTTGTTTTGTCCCTAGAGCACATAAAAAGTTCATCATATTTTAAAGAAACCGTCAACTAAAGTACTTTATAAAGCTATATAACAACGCAGGTTAAACGGGATTTTTTTGTAGAGAAACCTCACAAGTTAGTGTACAAGTTGTGTAAAGTGAAGGAAACATGCAGACAACGACAAAAAGTTGTACCACAGCAGTCAGCACAGTGTTTACTTTATAACCAAATGGTGAAAAAATAATAGGAAAATCTTGATCTGTTTTAACTTCCTTTAATGATATGTTTGTCTGGGAAAAATATGTGTTTCCTATTGAACCACACAACAATAACAATTTCCTGGCTGTATAGCTGTACTGTTTTTTCGACTCACTTAGCTTAGCTAAAACATTGTTCATTTTCATATTTTGAAACGAGAAAATGTGTATGCATATCATTAGGCTGTCAGTCAGTCGAGTCGTTTTGTGTTATATCTTGCAAGTATCTACATAGAGGATGACCTCTCTCACTGTCATTTAACTGCATTTTTATCATCGTCATCATCATATCATCCATCCTGTCCATTAAATTATTTTTTTGTTACATTTTACATTATAACAGCTAGTATAGCGTTATTATTGCAAGCTTGTAGAATTGTATTTTCCTATACCTACATACATACATAGTATATTATACGTCAGCGTTGCATGGCAATCATCATGATTATGAATAGCATAATATCCTACTTAACATACGCACTTAAATCAAATCGTAGGAAAAGATTGCCTACATAATACTTGTATACAGCGACAAGTTAAACCTTATCAATCAAATTTAATGGCATGTATTACATTTAATATATAGCACATGAATTTCTACGAGAAAATAGCCAATATCGTATCAAATTCCACCTGTTTCCCCAATTCTCGACAAAACAACGCAGCATTTTTATTTGAAATTCGTCAATCAGATAATTTCAACTGATCCGCCCAACGAAAAACTTTCTTGTAATACTGCGTTGTTTTTTAACAATTGAAATCGATATTTGCCTCTAGGTTAGCGGTAAGAAGTGAAAACGTAATGCACTAGAATTAATATCAGCTCATCTAACGAATATTTTGTTCTGGTGTGGCTGGCATTCAATATTCAAATTCACAGTTTTTTCGTGAGCTCATTTCTGGGACCAAGAACGTACGACGTGGCATGTCTGTTTTTTTGCGATAAGCATTTTTTTTACATTTTCGCCTCCAGCTTTTTTTAAACATTCGACATGACATTTTTACTTTTGTTCTTGGACTTTTGTTGAAGGTGGAGTGGAGGAGTATACGCCACATGTTTAATTTTGGTTTGTACGTGCGCGTTGCGTTACGCCTATTTTCCTCATTTTTTCTTCGTCCATTTCACTTTCTGCTGTTGATGTTAAAACGAAATGTACCCTAATATATTCATTCATACGACACATTTATTTCCAATTTCGGTCCAAGTTACAGACCATGTGGCAGTGAGACATTTGCATTTTGGGGATGATGAATTTTAAATGTAGTTATAAAAATTTAACTAAAAATTATATTTTTACTTAGTACTTGCTTGTTATTAAATATTGTAAACACATTCTCAGATTCCTTCCGCAAGTATTTTGTTTGTTTTGGTCTCATTTTCTTCCTTGTTCATTCGTCATGCACCATTATCATTATCATATTATTATTATGACGGCAGTAACGAGTAATGATCACCATCATCATCATCGATAAGTTTTTGACAGAAGCTCGAAAAAACCAATTCAGGTAAACCATAACAATATTTCTTCACTGTGTGAGTTGATTGCGAATGAGGCGCGTCTTTTTTTATTGGCCATTCCTTTTGAATGAGATGTGATGATATGATAATCGCCATTTTTACTAACTGCCAGCAATTGTAGTAACAAAACAGCCGTTGGTACTTTTTTTGCCTCGTGAAGTCTGCTCGTAAATGCGCTCCTTTGCTACAAGACAAAATGTGTAAAATAAAATTGAACAAAAAAATACTTTGTCTTTTGCTTCGCACATGTAGTATCTTCAGAGCATCATCAATCATTTCTCATTAAAGTACAAACGTCCAACGTAACGACGCCTACTCACTTTTAACCAAATAAAGAATACTACTTCTTGCAACGGCACACACGTGGCTACTTCTCTAATCACAAAACTGCAAATCTTGTCATATATGACATGCGAATATTTGAACAGTAGAGAAAGAAAGTCTACGTTTTTGAAATTGAAATGATGAAATGTATCAGAATACCGGCTTTGCAGCAGATAAAAAACTATAATTGACGTGATGTTTTTCGTGATCTCTAGAGCCATATAACAATCTCATCTCATTTTTATACACAGGCCAAGCCTATATTCAACATTGAGTCAATCAATTAGTTTTTTTTTCAGTTTCATTCAGGTAAGAGTATATACCTACGCCTACACAACACATTTTTATTACAAGCGAATGCAAATTATTGCATGTGTATAGGTATACCAATTGATTCGCTACATCATCGGATTAGTCGATTTTCCATGTGGCCTTTACAAAACATTTTTTGCAGTTTTTGCAGAAAATAAAGACCTCGCATGGTGGATTTTCAGTTTCTCAATGAAGTGGAAAGCAGACACGCCAAGTTAAGACACATCTAGTAAAAAGACCACACTTTTGTCTTGACCATCATCAGACAGTTGGTGTCGGTAATGTTGGTCAACCTTTAATTATTTCTACATCTGTCTCTTTGATTGCCTCAACACTCACTATAGCACATAATAGTAATCGATCAGTCTCGGTTGGTGGTAAAATGAATAATGGTATTGATTGGTTTTGTAGTCTTGTCATGCATTAGATTCAAACATAACAAACCCTTTTACAGCAGAAAAAAAATGAGTGGGACGAATGGTCGCGTAATATTGAAAATGCATACAAAACGACCTATTTTTCATTTTGATTAAACAATCCAATCGAGTCAACAATGATCAGAATCTTCTAATGGTACATTCGAAGTAGTAATAATTGTAATTATCGTAACAATTATCAGTTCATATCATTCAAGTCGATCGAAACCATCAATCAGCATCGAATTGAAAAAAAAAGTGAATGACAGCTTAATCAAAGACAGTCGCACGCACATTCAAAAGTTTGCTTTATTCTTCATTCATTTCAATTATTGTAAAAATGCGTGACATTGTGGACAGCTCTCATGAAATAACAAAGATATGGCGATACAATTGTGTCTATTAACGTTATTATTATTATAAAATATTATCATTCCACTTTCCAATCATCATCAACAATTTAACAGTCTTACTCGTCTTACTTGTGTACATATGAGTCAAATATTTTTTTTATGATTTTATGATTCGTACAATGTTATTTTTATAGTATATCCATCTTTGTTGGTTGAGAAAGTGAATGGCAATGGAAAGTCAATCAATCTGCATTTAAACTTGATTGATGGTTATGGTTATCATAAAAAACTATTATTATTATGCATTATAAAAATATAATTACATATTAAAAAACTCTCAACTAACTACATTATGTAACTCAATTTACTTACCGAATAGTTTCAGAAATGGCTCCACTTTTGGCCAACTCATCCAACAGAAAATCCCTGTCCAGAAGTAACGTCTGGATGGTACTCTGAAGCCCATGTTGCATCATCTGTGTGGTCTTCATCATTTCCTTGACAGAGCCCAACTCGCTTTGTAGACTAAGGATAAGACGTAGTATCTCGGATGACTGTTGTTGGCACTGACTTTTCGTCGTTTCAATTTCCTCTCTTAGCTTTCCATCATCGCCTTGAACACTTTCCAGTTGTTGTTGAGCTTCAGTAAAGGCGCCTTTCATCGCAGTCACTGCCTCGTGAAGCTGAAAATAGAAGTTTCAAAAGAAAATCCTTTACAATGACTACCTTTGGAAGTCGAAAGTTGCTTATTAAAAATAAAAAAATAATGGTATTATATAAATTAATTAACAAGCGAATAATTAAATAATTATTACTGGGAAGTAATAGTTCCGTTAATTGTATGTATTGTAGGTAGGTATGTATTAGGAATTTTTTATAGGTACGTCGTTGTATAATATTAAACATCTTATACAAGAGGGCATGTACAAAATATCTAGGATATTATTAAATATTGTTTAACTTGCGCGTGGCTACTGGCTACACACATTGAATATTTCTCATGGTATAGTCATTTCCTCATGAATGAATTTAATTAAGTTAGGTTTGAGCACGCATGCATTAAATAATCACTTACATTCAGCCTACTCCATGTTTATGATTAATTATTACAAGATTTCCCTAACAATCAAATCAAGTCAGACAGAGTTGAGTGACTCGAAGTGTTAAATGTTCCCTGCCTAAGTGTTAAGTACATACATGATATTCAAAAGCGGCAATTAATTAGCTACCGTCTTCCCTCCGCTGCTGTTGTTTAAACATTTTTTGTTGCAGTGATCAGAATATTTCAGCATGAAATGGCACTTGTGAAACTTCAAACTGCCAAAAGCTGTAAACCATCCAAATCAGAGTATCTCTATATATCCTCTTGTTTTGTTATAATTTATGTATGAAACCCCTTGCAGTTGCAGTTGAACCTGAACCTCTCTCGCCGGTAACAACAGTGCATACTAAAAAGGAAAAGAAGAATACAAGTAGTACAAAAAAAACATGTTTTTCCATAATTACTAACATTATAAACTACAAACAGACGTCATCATCATATCATCATAACAGGAGTGCAGTACAGGGATGAAGCAGCAAAATAGAAAGAGAGTAACATATAGCTAGACCAATTAGATTAAGTAACCACAAACCTATAGGCATAAGTGTACGCATCAAATCTTTTTTTGTTTTTTGAAATGGGATAAATATGTTACAACATGATTGTGAATACAAACATTAGTGAAGGGTTTCTCCGATGCACCAAAATGCAATGCAAAACCTTTTGAAATATTTTGATGGTTAGGAGATATATGTACAACAACAGCAGTAGTTGACTAGCAAACCACAACAAAGAGTAAATTAAAGTTCTCAATTAACGGATCACTGCCATAAATTGTTCAAAAATGCACAACATTCACACACTGCAAAAAAACAATGCACCTCCGCCCAAGCTTATAAATGAGCATTGTAGTGCATTAGGATTAATATTGGAGTACACACAAACTCACATTTTGACTCCTTCTTGTACATCCTATATGACACAGAATATCTGTTTTGTGGTATGTGCATCTCGTTTAAAGCTGTTGACATGCAAGAAGGGATTAAGGTAGTAGTGGCTATATGCAAATACAACAAAAGAAAATTAAGATCCTTTTAGTCGAATTGCATTGTAATGTTTATGCACTCTCAAAACCAGAGAGAATCATTTCATGGTGTGTATGTAGTGGCAGACTATGATGATGGTATAAATGCAAATATTATTATGCAGTAGTAATCATTGGCCCAGAATAACCCTTGAGGCGTTGAGAATAGGATTTGAAGCGATTACAACTTGCTGCACAAAAAAACAAGCTCTGTCTTTTTGGAGCCACGAACAAACGCACAAGGCAAATAAAAAATTATGTAGTCGACATTAATGTAGTATGAAGTACATATGAAAAACAGCAGTAGTAGCAGCAGCATAAATTGTAATTAGTTCAGCTGTTATTTACTATCATTAGGTATGTTATGTTCAGTTTGCTGCTTGATAACAACAACATTTAAAACCACAACACATCAAATTATATGCATTATGCCTATAATATACCTTTTATTATAATAATACATGATTTCCCTGTAACAAAAATTTTAAAAATTATTATAAGGTTAAATTTCAAGGGACTCCGTGCAAGTATGATTGCATAAAATGATACGATATGTGTAGGTACGCGTGTAGTGTGTGCAAATTTATCATTTCATATATCATTCATTTTTAACTGGTCCAATGCACATTCTACTTCAACCAACCACTATAAATCTCTGTTTGATCTGCTGACTTGAGAGAGAGAGAGAGAGAGATGTGTGATGTGTCTAACTTGACTGAACATAAAATTCAACAAAAAACATCTACAGTTAAAAAATCCCAACAAATATGTGGATATTCATCGAAATGTTTTTTTTCTAATAAGTAAAAGAGATAAATATATAGACATATAATTTTCAGTTGAACAAAGATCGAAATAGCGAAAATAATATCACGATTCTTTTTGTAAGACATTTGAGTTGAGAACACGGCCCTTTACTCTACAACAACCACATCAACTCACACAAGTCAAAATATTTTGAAATAATAAAAATTGCTTAGAAAAGAATCGTGTCCATCCCTATTTATTATGCGCTGTGCTTGTGGTATTACAATTATTTTCAAAGTGAATTCTTCTTTGCCCTTTCTCTGCTATCAATAGACACATTTGCATCATGCATAATATCATTATAATAATAATACTATATTTATATTACAAAAGAGCATGAGCAAATGAGAGAGCATCAACAACAACATCATCATCATCGGTGATATCGATATTAAAAATATCATATTTACATTATATATTTACCTTTTTTGCGTTTTTTATGCATCAAAGGCACTTTTTTTGTGTTGAATCTTTTGCACTCTGTTGACTGCTTGCTATTCATAGAGTTGATTGAGCTATTCGAGCACACAAAAATGTATTTTGCATGACCATACAACTATGTGTCTGCATTATTTTCAAAAGCTTCCGAGGAAAATCAAAATATTTTCATGATTTTAATGACCATAATAGTACACGTACAGCTAACTGCATTCATTCGTATATATATTTAGTAACGATCATTGTAAACATACATAAAATGCTATATACTATTACTTATAGACTTATAGAAAAGTTGAGCTCTTTGAATCTTTTCTAGTTTTGCTTCATTGCAATGTCGTTTTTTTTGTGTGAAAAAGGTTCAAAATAGAATGCTGCAACTACTGGTAGCTGGTTATAAACGCTTTTAAATATATGCTGTACAAAAGGAATGTATAAAACCTATGACGGTGCAATCATCAATGATGATTGTGACGTTCATAATCATACTCTAATCATATGAGAGTCGAAATCATTTTTGATGTTATTATGAAAAGAAAACCAAAAAAGTCAATACATATAAACATATATTTTGAATTCGTGTCAATAAATACGTGAAATCTAATACACTCATCGCCACTCATTTACGATGTTTCAGCTCATCATCGACCAAAATCACCAAATACATATGTATATATCTATACAAGATCTGCCAATTTTTATTTTTGTGCGAGATATACCTATACACCATACCCATATATATTCTGCATTAACTTGCATAGGTATAACTTTTATCCCTCAACTTTTCCTCGCCAATATAAAAATGAAAATTATTTGAAAAATTTAAAACAAAAAGAACTCGCAAACGCATGCCTCGTCAAATCAAATTGCTTTTTCCAATCATTTGGATTGTATTGGATATTTGTGCAAAATTTTCACAAATGTGTGCCCATTCTCTTTTTATAAACTTAGCATATTTTGCACAACAAACCTTTTTCCATTTTTGCCTGTTTATGATTATGATATGTGTATATTGTGTATAATTTTGTCTTTCCTTTTGTAGCATCCTGTGTCAACCAAAATGAGTCATGATAACAATATATATGTGATGACGATGTTATTATTGGTGATAAGATAACATTTTTAGACAAGTAAACTCTTTCAACATAAATAAGCAACAAAGTGCTAACATGCGAACAATAATAATAATAATGCAAATGTAACCACAAAACGGTACACAATAATAACAATAAAAAGCTAGAAAAAGAAGAAGCTTTCGAAAAGCCATAAAAGTTGATGAAAAGAGATTTCGAATTGAAATAGACGCATTATTCGCGATCAGTCTTCCATTTGCAAATGAGAGCAGTAAAAAGGACTGTAGAAACTTGGCAATTTGGCTTCTAAAAGCAGTCCATATTGAATGGAGTTAAAACTAAAGTAGACATTTCCAAAATTACTTTTTACCAGCTCACGGTAGTAGTCAAGTGTAATACATCAGAAACCAAATACATTAATTTACGATATTATTGACTGTTACTGCTTTTTTGATTGAAGGTTAATAGTCTTTAGTTTGACAGGTGATGATGGAGAGGAGAGAGAGATGGAGTTGCTAGAAAGCAAAAAGAGGTAAACAAAATCAAAATTGCGATTGGAAGCAAAATATCAAATTACTGGGCTCGCAGAGAGTAGATTAACGATATAAAATGGAAAGGCGATAATAAAAACTTAATTGTTAGTTCCTGCTTGTATTCCTTGTAAAAGGACACTTAAATGGTCATTGAAGCGTTTAAACAATAAAAAAGGATTGAGTAAGTAGTAATAGTTGTGGTGATATAAAGGTATAGATGCCTATTATTATAAGGATATTTAAAAGAAAGAAGTAGGTAGCTTCATAAATAATAC
>JAITYZ010002148.1:0-10514 GCA_027744595.1 Paronellides praefectus
CATTGTACCAGCAGTCAGGGTCACCAAGGACCTCCAAATTGGGACAAGAATTTGTTGCCTTGATGTTGAGCAAGTTTGGGTTCCAGTGGTTTACTTTGTTAATATGATCCTCGCTTGCAACAAACGATTTAGGGGTGACCCAATTCATAGTGTTTTGATCGTCCCAATCCGAGTTTGGCATCTGAACCTTCGTCATGTTGACCCTAGCCAAATGGTCAGCATACGGTTTTGCTGACGGCGATAGTTTTGGATCGCCAAAAACCTCTGATGATTTTGTCTGCTTGTGAAACTCTCTACTCTTCAACTTCCGTTTTGACTGTAAAATGTGATACAATTTATCATTTGAAATTTGATTAAAATGTTTGTAATAAGCTAGTAGATCAGGAGTCATGACAAAATACAACTACAACACTAAACATTACTTACCAGTCCAGTTGATTTATTTCCAGTGGAATGTCCTGGTAGTGGAGTGGTTACCTTTCTGGCGCCAGATTGGTAACCACTCCTTTTGAAATCCCAATCATATTCGTCTTCTTGTCCTGGAAAGTCCATTAATACGTCGTCACTTGAACAACTTTCTGTATCACTTGCTCCACCAGGTCTGGATGCGTTAATAAACTGTTGAGCCATTTCACTTTCAAATTGTCCCAGGCACAGTGAATAACGGATATTATAAATAACCGAAGAATTAAAAAGTAATAAAAAAAACAACAATCAACGGCAATTATGAATATTGGTGAAATATTTTCTTTACGAGCAAACACTAATATTGACTATCTTATCAGGCAGCTACCTAATGAATAAGCGGCAGAGACACAGATACAAAGACAAAGTAAACATGCACAATACAGCATAAATTACTTGACCATATTATCCATACATTAACAACATGCTATGCCATCCATAGCTTAAACATCACATTCCATCCTTTGTAATGTAAATATAGTTTACTAGTTGCTTAATAGTATGAGGCATATACATAAATGTAAATCATATGTTAATAAGGATAACATATTGCACCATTATTCGGTTAAGCTTTACTGACACATCAACGAATAATTTTGCCTTTTCTAAAATGTGTATATTCGAGTGCATAAAACTACCTATCTTCTTGTTCCAGCCTGTCTTGAGGTTGACAGAATAATACGACATTTCTCATTATATTTACGACACACAAAAGTGCTGCATTTGTATCTAACTATTGTCTTCTTTGTTATTTCGGGGTCATCGCTGTGACTGGATAAGAAAATATATTATGAATTAAATGTTTTTGCAATTTCTTTGCTGTTTGTGTTTTAATAATAAATGTTGCAATAATAATTTCACTTTTTGTTTTCTTTTTAAAATCTAGCTATAAATTGAACAACGTATGTAGCTGACATTTTCGTAGGAGGATCATATCTGCCGGAGATTATTTATGGATGTAACCAAAGATTGCTTGATAACATTTTGCACAAATACTTTGTAGCAATTTGCGAATTCGCAAGAAAATATAAGGAAACTTAAAGTTTGTTTTTGACGTTCAACTAATCAGCAGCAGTAGTAAATGTGTCATGTAAATTCATTTCTCGTCTTCTTAATGTCTGGGTAAGAACCACAATTTGACCATGAAAAGAAATGCTTTGGTTGTATACGGAAAGGTATACTGCGTATTTCGCTTTTGTGTTTGTACAATATATTTTCCTGAAATGAGTTGATAGTGTTCACTTTACATTGCAAGGTGATGTACAATTGGCCATGCATCTTTTATTTATTTGGACATTTTTTTCAGATTATCTGAAAAATAACTGTTTCCACTTTTATCCATATACCTTCAACTAGGTGTTCCTACATCCATAGGTATTTCTTTATTGTGTAGTGTATACGTACTCACAAGAACCAAGACACGGTGCATATAAAATGCAAAATGTGCATGCATTCATCACAAGCTACCTTTGTAAATACCTTGATGGTTATTGTCATTTTTAAACCAGTACAAATGTCCAAACATACTACAAGTTTCAGTATGTCACTGAAAATCCTTGCCATCATTTGTGTACATTTGATGGAGTAATATTTAATAATTTACCCCTCAAATTTTACAAAGTTGTTGTCCTTTTTGTTTTATTTTTTTGCGTTATTTATTTTTATCTCAATACATAAACTAGTTTGGGTTATAAAGTACAATACAGGTAAGGTAAACTAATTATGTTGAATTTATATTAATACAATACATAATTACAGGAATCTTTCATTTACGATACGATATTACTAATTACATTTTTATTTTATTGACACAAAGATGTGAGCTTTTTTCACTTATACACTACAATGTCATCCCAACCAATCTTCATAATTTCCCTTCAACAGCAAAAAAGGATAATTTTCAGATGCAGAGTACAAGGAGAAATTGAATCTACCAGAGACTACGTTGATGCTCTTCGGAAAGTGGCCATGGACTGTGACTATGACCATCAAATATTAGACGAGTTAATCTGCGACCAGTTCATATTTGGCCTTAAGGGTAGTGCTATTCAGGACCACTTATATGCGCAAGGTGACCTCCAAAAACTAACTAATGCAATCTCTACTGCAATTGAGGCAGAGGATTTTAAGAATATGCGATTTCAATCCCTGCATCCGGTAAGAGCACTTGCAGATTTAGTATTTTACAAATTATTTAGCAAATCCTTTCAATTTTTAGTTGAGCATTAAATTATTTTTCTTATATCGTACTGTTTGTTATTTAACAGCTTCAGAATGAAGAAATATGGAATGTGCTTGAACCATACTTAGACAACAACAATCTACTGGGAATGCGGCTAGTGTCAACAAAATGCCGAGATCATGCTGAAGCAGAATTGGGTCATCGTCAGAAAAAAGTTCTTTTATGGTACCAATGGAGTCCGGCAAGCGGTATATTGGACTATGAGACAAGTCTTACTTTAAAATTTTCATTGTCAGGAGACATTGCAAAGTTTATGTTGCTATTTGGAGGAAATGAGGCATACGGTCCAACATGGCCATTTTTTGGACAAGGAATATTAGACATCGATTTTGACGTGTGTAAACATGTGGACATTGTGAATTTTTTAGAAATTTTTGGCGGGCAAGTCACAATGCTAATTTGGAGAAATCTCGACGAAGAAACTACTGTAACAGATATGAAGACAATGCTGCAACATACTCTGAATTTGAAGACACTGTGGGCTGGTTATTTAGGGGACTGGGTACAAATAAAAACAGGGCTTAATATAAATACATGGCCGGAATTACCATATTTGACATCGCTGCATTGTTCCAGTGGAGACTGGAGCGAAATGAAAATTCATCCTATTCTTCAATTTTATGGTTCACAGTTGACTTCTTTAAATATACGTCAGTCAATAGAAATACCCCCACTCATCCAACAGCTTCCCAACTCAGAAATGATCGTCCTTCCATTTAGCAATGTCTGCGACCTAACCATAGAAGAGTTTCTTCCTGCCATCCATGAAATTGCCATGCACACCGACTGGAAATTGAAAAGACTATCAATTGAATCTGGCACTTTGACAAATTTAATACAGGACTGTAAAAAATATAAAGATTTGGACGATTACGTGAATGCCTCACATGTTATTTGGAGTCTTATACATCAGTCAAGGGAAACTCTTGAAGAAATCTACTTAAGTTTAATTTGTGAAGATTTTAAAGATTGTATTCAATTGTTTTTACTCCCATATTACCACAATCCCGTTTTTAATATTACCAAGTGTCCCAAAGTAGTTAAATTGACAATACCATCTCTTTTTTTAATTAGGATAGATAAAGTGTTTACACTCATACGCTCCACTTTTCCAAGTGTTAAACACATTCAAGTCACACAATTTGGGTGTTTTTCATCAGAACCTTATGAGTCCTTTATTAGGCTATATAGACATCTTCTATCCAATAATCAAACGTTGCTAGAGGCGCCTAGTAATTTGTTTTTTGATCCGGTTGACTTCAACATTCCAATTTCATGCGAGCAGTTGTCTCAAAAAATACTTCATCTGTGGAATGACATCGCTTCGTTACGTAAATTCACTGTGCTGGCAGGGCTTGAGGCAGACTCTGAAGAAATGGAAGTAGTCTTTCAACAAATACGAAATTCAACGGGTAATATAGTGACTGTAACCGCAATGTGATGTATTTACACGAAATACATATTCGAGTTTCCTGGTTCGGTCAAGTTTAGTTGTGACATATGGTTAGATATTTTTTTTACAATAAACAAAATATAACACGTCAAGTTTTACGACAAATACATTTTCTTTTTGTAAATGTATAATTTAAAAATAAATTACGAACCGTTACTTCTCATTAAAGAAACAAGTACGCTTTTCAATGAAATGTATTAATTAATAAATGTGCTAATTAATAAGTTTGCAAAAAGTCGTATACATGAATATTACATCTTGAATTTGTTTATTTATCATAATCACACACTTTATTGAATGCTTGAAATTAAGAATTATTTCCGTAGCTACTTAACGAATTTCAGATTATTAGTAAGTTACAAGTATGCTTTTTGTCAGTGCTGGCAAAATCAAAAAGCAAAACAGCAAAAGTTTTTTTTTCTCCAAAAGCGATTTTTTGCCAACACCCTCTATTTACGCCGCATGTATTTAACAAATCAGCAAAAAAGCAATAAGCAAAACAGCAAAATGCTTTCGAGCAAAAGTTTTTTCTCAAACAAGGTTATATGCATTTTTAAATACGAAATTCGGAAGATTCGGAAGACAAAAGATTTCATAGCACACAAAGTGAATAACATGGCTTGTCACGTAATTATGAATATAGTAACATAAAGTTTATGCGATTGGCTATCTGTCGATACCAAACTTGATAATACTAACAAGTTATAAGTATGCTTATTTTAATGGCAAAAAACATATACATATTCCCATGCATTTTTAAATACGAAATTCGGAAGATTCGGAAGACAAAAGATTTCATAGCACACAAAGTGAATAATATGGCTTGTCATGTGGTTATGAATATAGTAACATAAAGTTTATACGATTGGCTATCTGACGATACCAAATTTCATATTGTCAACAAGTTATAAGTATGCTTATTTTAATGGCAAAAAACATATACATATTCCCATGCATTTTTAAATACGAAATTCGGAAGATTCAGAAGAAAAGTTTACAATACGACTTTGTTGTATGGGTGAGTATGTAACTTAAATATAAAAACGATGCAAGTATGATGCGATACATGTGTTAATAAGCAAATTGATTGTAATGCGGGTTTTGTATTTCTTTATTCCCTTCATATGTTGTATTAATTCATTTAACTCCCAAAAAACGACAGTAACAGATATGTCATACAATAAAAATATTTTGCATTAAATATTTGATGATACTCAATTCATAAAATACAATCCTCAACAAATTCACTATAACCAAACAGCAAATCAAAATCCTCCATCATATCCATATCATGGCTGCATATTCTAGTCTGACTGTGTTCCCCTCTTGGACTTGGACGAAAACCAATTTTTGCTATCGTGCCTGAAAGAATTTTTGTTATCCAACCTTTTTCCATTCAATGTTTTGTCCAAATTAGTAAAGTCAATCTTGAACAAATATTTGCCTGGTATTAGCTCATTGTAATTTTGGAGGAGTTGTTGCAGCCTTAAAGGTTTTGCTACTAGCTGGAACCTTGCACAAGTCTCACTGTCGGCGGGTTTGTCAAGACGCTTGCCAAGTGAATGACATGTCCATGTAACCAGAATCCGATAAACATCAATTTCCTTCAAATCCAAATCATCTTTGCTCAAAAATGATTGCAATCCTTCCTTTGACACACCATTAAAACAAGTGTATCGCTGCTTCTCAGGTATCCAGGTAGAAAATGTTGATGCGATTCTATTTAGTTCATGTTTCATCTCAAGCTCAATTAATATTTTAAGCATGTCCGCCTTGTTATCATCTGTCATAAATGTCCGATATGATTTTTCCACAAATAAAACAGATTGCAGGTTCTTTACATCAAGGGCAGCCAGCATTCTGAAAACGTCAAAAGACAACATTTGCTTCCGTTCCTCCGTGTCGGGAACACGCCAAATTAGTTGTAGCAAGGTGTCTACATCCATTCTGGCGCCAGAAAGGATGTGGACCGGATTTGGAAAAGTTTCAGCTGGCAGCAGCTCGGGATGCAGGTAGACTGGTAATACGCAACCACGGTTGATTAGTTTAAAATAGACTTTCCTTTCCTCCTTGATGTTGAGATACACAGATACAAGCGCCCTGAACACGTCTACTGGATTTTCCAAAAAGAAATTTGCAATCATGGCATCCTTGATCAGCATCCATTTACCGCCCCGTTCAATATCTTTTTCATAGTCAGCTGGTTGCAAAGTACTTAAATCCGTAGTTATCATGGTTGCAAGGCATCGTCCGACTTCTTCGTATAACTGATCATGGCTTAAAGTGGGGCCCAAAACAAGAGGGGTACTCATACCATTTTCAACAATTACGTCATCTTCTTTACCTTCAGAAGGAAGTGAAAAGCAATCATTTTGCAACTTGTTATTAACTAATGCATCAATCAAATTGCGGTAAGGGAGTGGAATCTTTGACTTTTGTGCCAATAATAATCTGACGTTGATATTTGGTAGTGAGTGAATGAAATATAGTAAAAAGACCCCATGCACAAATGAGCCAAAATTAAAAGGAATTGGACTATTCAACAACTTGATCATGCCGTTGACCTTTAACTCAACTTTCTTTCCGCTTAAAAAGGTAACAAGCTGCTTCAGCAAGTCCACGTCTTCGTTGGTAACTAGACATTCTCTCAGCTCCTTTTCCGTAGAAATCAATCTCCAAAGTCGAAGACAAAGCCACTCCTGCTGCGTTAATAACGAAACTTGAACGACGTCTTTTTCCATTACAGTAATTTCTGCTACTTTTCCGCTTTGTAGGTAATCCGTTTCTGATTCCGGCTCTTGTGAGTCTTCAAATAATTCCTGTGACTGGTCTTCGTCATTTGTTAATTCCTTTTCAATCCCCTCTTCACGGGGTACTAACTTGCCTGCCATGTTTTGACAACTGTTACTGTCAATAATAATGCAATCTGGGGTCGAGTTGCCAACAGGCGCCTGTTGGTCTACCCTACCAGATAAATGTTTGCTTTTAATTATGTCAAAACCTCTATTTAACCTCTCAATTTTCTGCCTTTTAGCACTTGATTCCGAACTATCAATATTTGAACTTTCCATAATAAATGGCAACTAACTTTGGCACAGTTACTTACTTTAAAATAGTCGAGAAAAAAGTATCCAAAAAAATACAACAGAATAAATGCGTACTAAATTGTCTGATTACAGTAGAAGACACGACCAACTCGAGCAACCACCATGAAGTGAATGATGGAATTTTTGCTGCATGCAGTACCAGTAAATTCGAATGTAGCGACACGAAGAAAGAAGAACGTGTTCCGTCCTGTTTAGTAAGTTGTCATATGCAAATGAATCATGGTCATGCTTTCCTTCTCGCTGCTGCTTTCATTATGCATTCTCGCTGCTGCTTTCCTTATGCATTCTCGCTGCTGCTTTCCTTATGCATTCTAGTTGATTCTCAATGTGTAAGCGCATGCTTGAATTTCGTAACTAGTAAAATGCAATGCAAAAGGTGGTAGGAGCACTTTCATTGTGCAGTTTTGTTGTTTGTGGATTGTCATTCAAATAAAGTTGTCTGACAATTTTTATTAATTTTAAAGTTTAAAATTTTTATTTTAAGCTGTTCGTAAAGTTGAAATCGCCAGTAAATATTTAATTGTGAATAGTGTCGAGTTGTTGGTTTTTTTTGTTGTTTTCAGTTATCATCTATCTATCTCATCAAATAGGGACCTGCTAATTTTCGCCAGCCAGAGTGCATAAAACTATCAAGGATGGGCCGGGGTAGTAAGAAGCCAAGGCTTGAGATTCCGGGATCTAGTAAGGCGCCTAACTGGAAACCGGAGAAATGTGGTGAAGGAAACTGTGTGGAGCGTTTCGACACCAAAGCACTACTTCAACAGCACAAAAAAACGGCGCACAACATCAGGGTTGTTCCGTGTCATTTTTGCGATGGGAAACTGTTGGGCGATATTTTAAAGCATCACATCAATTTGCATTCTGGCAAGAAACACTGTACTTTCTGCCCACATGAATCTTCATCGCTGGAAAAAATGAAGGAACATTTAAAGGCTGTTCACGAGAAACTAATTGGGTTGATGGAAGGAAATGAAGAAGGGCAAGAGTTGGATGATTTGACTCCCGTGGAAATGTTGGAACTATTAGGACTCTCGCCGCCAAAGAACCTGCTGGATAAAGAAGACTACCTCATCAACTTTGATATTGAAGCACATCGGTTTCTCTGGGCGTTGGAAACTCTTACAGCAAAATCATTGACGGTAGATGCTCCAAAAGAGCGATTTGAATTTGTTGAAGATCCCGTGTTGGGGGAAATTCAAATTAGCAAAGAAGATATCCGTAGCATTGGTGGTCATGATTGTGGGCACATGGTTGCCGCTGGAAACTACCACCATGACCATGAAGTATTAAAAAAGACATTTTTAATGTCAAATGTCGTCGCTATGAATAGAAACTTGAATAGAGGACGCTGGCGGGCATTGGAAGAGTTTGTTCGAAAATTGCTGGAGGTTTGGGATCGCATCACTGTAATCTCTGGAGCAATATATGACGGAATGTAAGTACACACGTTAAACATGTTTTAAAAGACATTTTATTTATGTAGTTGATATAGCTCACTCCTCACAGGCGCCTGTAAGGGGTTGTTGCGTATTAATTAGTTTTTTTTATGGAAAACAACCTTTATGTATTTATAGGACGAAGGAAGTCTCTGGAGGCCTAGACTATTCAATGCCTAGTGCATTTTACAAAATTTTATTCATGGAAAGAGCCGGCGAAGATCCGCAAACGCAAGTTTATTTGATGGGGAACGAAGGTGAAAAGGTGCCCTCCAGTTTCCTAGAATACAGAAGCGATCTGGAAACAATCGAAAGGCTTACTGGACTAAAGTTTTTTACCAATCCTGACCTGAAATTCAAAATGTCGTGGGATAATGGGACAACTCGCGAAGAGCATGTATGCCAAACTTGCTACAGAGTATTCAAAACAACTAATGATTTAGACCAGCACAAATCAATGCACGTTGCCCCAGTTGATACAAAGTAAGTAATCTAGAAATTTAATGTTATTTTGCCAAGAATAATAATAATAGAGTAATTCTTAGCCTCGTACCATTCATAAAAGCATTCCATGTCAATCCGGTTGTATCGACCAAAAAGGAAATAAAAATTTAGATGTAATTTTCAAAATTCGGAAGATTTCGGAATACAAGAGGTTTCATGCCACACAAACATAATAAAATGTCTTGTCACGGGGTTATGTTTATAGTAATAATAAGTACATGCGATTAGCTATCTGTCGACACCAAATTTGATATTCCAAACCAGTTATAAGTTTGTTTAATTTAATGGCAAAGAATACATACTAATTTACATGTATTTGTAAGTAGAAATTTCGGAAGATATTCGGAAGAATTTAGTTTCATACCACATAAACTGAATGAAATTGGTTGTCACGGGATTATGTTTACAGTAATATAAAGTTCATGCGATTATCATTCATTTGACACCAAATTTGAGGTTATAAGCATTGTATAAATTGTATAAGTTTGTTATTTTTAATAGCAAACAATGCATACTAATTTTAGGGAGATTTAAGGAGAAAGTGGGAGATTTAAGGAGAAAGTGGGAAGATTTGTAGGCTCCTCTTCTTTGACACATAATATAATATGTACGCACAACTTGTCACCTGGAAAATGTTGTTTTAACATGAAGATTATGCGATTTTGATGGTTTCGGCGTCACATTTAATATAAGAGACATATTTAATGATATAAATCACGACATTTTAATGTTTAAAATTACATACAAATTTTAGGGAGATATTAGGGCTCCTTTTCTTTGACACATATTAAAAGACTATTTATCTTTTTCTTCTTTATCAATCGTTTTAGTAAATGTATGTAAATGTATTTTTCGAATTCGGAAGATCTTTGGAAGACATTTTTTGAGGCATAAACTATAGGTATGCATGAATAGTATGTTTCAAGCTTGAATATGTGTTTGCATGGGTGTATTGCCAACTTGGCTTGAACAATGATCAATAAATTAAACGATGAAATGCAACACATTCATCATCATCATTTTGAACACGTTAATTGGTTCACGCTTAAGTCTTGAGTCTTATTAATGATTGTTTAATTTATATTGCAGGGTTCGAAAGCAACAGGAAAATGGGCAAGACGCATCACCACAGACAGACAGACCAGACCCAGTGGCGCCACACGGTATGGTTCAGTTCTGTGGTGAAGGCAATTGCAAATTTGAGAGCGAAAGTATCCTTAAACTGCAAGCTCATTTACGGGATGAACATGGAGTAAGGAAGGCACCTTGTCATAAATGTGGTGGCAAATTATACTCGGCTATTGATT
>JAITYZ010002149.1:0-16622 GCA_027744595.1 Paronellides praefectus
GGTATATATACAAATAATATATCCTACTGTGCAAATAGAAAAAAAATCTACTAGAGTATTGGAAGAAGTAGTGGTGGTGGTGGAGGATTGGAATGGAGTGGTGAGTTTTTGTTGGGAAGGATAAGGATACAGACACAAAAAACACACAACTAACTATATATTGATGAGCATTGTTGATGATGTTGATGATGAAAATGAAGAAAATGTACGTAGGCTGAAATTTTTGTTTGGCAACTTTACCAAGAAAAGAGAGGTTAGTTGTCGTTTTAAACGTGGGATTATTTAGTTTTTAGCACTGTCCGTGGAAGGAATTTTTCAAGGCAAAGTGTGTGTGCGTAACATGTGCATCTGCATAAAATACAGTATATTTTGATTTTATGCAGTGTACAATATGATGTCGCGTAGGTATACAAAGTGAACTGAAACAACCAGGCATACGTCACATCAAAACCAACATGATCTTCACTGCAAAAAAAACTATTTGAACATGAAAAAAATTGAAGTTTCTGCAGCAGCAATACGAAATAAACAAGTAAATAAAAATTAGCATAGTTTTAATGGAATTTACGTCTTGATGAACTTCTTACAAAAGTCTACCAAATATATATACATAACATAAATTATATTTACTTTCATGAATGTACATAGAGAGGATACGGAAAATCCCAGTTCATTCAATGTCAACAACAAAAACAATACAACAGGAGTGTCTCAGATTGAATGGATATTAATATATGTATATAGTATTTTTAAAGAAAGAAATAGGTAGTTGTAGTTGGTTTATAGTTAGTTTATAGTTAGACATACAGGAAGGCAAAAAAGGGTTAATCATTTTGAAAATATGAATGAATATTTTTGCAAAATATAATAATTAATTCTCAACTCTAATATCCCATCTTACACATTAATTTTTTTCTTCTAGGAATCTTTGGTGAGACAAATGGTCACCTTTTGTGTTTCTAGAGTTGCTACTAATGCGAGCGTAAACCCATATGTAGTACATACAACAACACATTTTTTTTATTATAATGACAAAAATTTTAATGGGTTGACGTATTGTACTCATCAACTACCTTGCAGACATCACACATAACATATACAAGCCTACTCATTTTTGCTGGTATGGTACACGACACGACAACAGCGCACACAATTTTTAATATGCCTCTTTTTTGCATGTTGTATAACAATGGAACTCAAAGAAGCAATTTGCTTTACTCGATGCATATTCATGCAAAAGTTGCTCGTGTACGGGGGATTTTCCAGTGAACAATTTGCTTTGTCAGAGAGCGAGAGAGAGAGATGCATATTTTTTGAGGATGTTTGTTTATCTTGAAAGCACTTTATAGGAGCGATGAAACTGTTTAATAAGTAATTACGCTGTACGTTACGTACTACATAATGCATACCTAGTATTTGTAATATATTTTTTTTGCAACCTCTCGGTTTCTTGTTTGACTTTTTCATGTAAAATTGCTGTCAGATCTATATGCATACCTAAAAATTTGACAGTAAAGTACAGACGGGAACCGGATCTTTGCCACTGCTTTTGCAAGATACACAGATATGCTGTCGATTCGTAAATGTGAGGATTATTAGGCATGTATTTACTTTTCATGCTGATAATTACTTGTGTCAATTATGGCGGCTGAGTTGTAGATTGGCACAGAAAAGCAATATTACCGAGAGTGGTGGATTGGATAATGTATAGTCTACTGTATATACATACGTTTGTACACGTATTAATTAGAGGTTATCGTTCATTCAGTTCCTTTTGTCGGCAAGATTTTAACTGGAAAGTACGTACATACATACCAACGATAAGAACCTCTGATACGATTAGATTTTTTCCCCTTTTAAACACATATATATCTCAACATGTGGAATTTAGTATAAGTAAATAAGATTATGGAGGATGGAATTAGTGGATTATAATATACGGAAAATCTCGTGTTTTTATCTCACAGTCGATAAGAATGTTCCAACGTTAGATTGGGAATTTGTAGTAAAGCATATTTTTTCATATTCATTTATTTTATTTACAACATTTATATAGGTATTTAGGTATTTATTTATTATGACAGCCAAACTATTTTTTAAGTACTTAAATGAAATATTTAAATGTATCAAAAGTTAACCATGAAAGTAAAATCTAAGAGAATTGCACACGAGTATCGGCAAAAACGACCACTCCCATTATTTACTTTAATCGCTTCCTTTCCAGCTTGTTATTGATATGTGGTATAAGGTATATTATTATTCTTCATCCTCCTCACGACTATATGGCGGTATGTATTACAATATTTTTTATTGTTTGATTTTGTTTTATTTATGAGCTGAAGGGTCGGATCATTATTATTTACAAACGCCCTAAAGAAACATTTTGTGCAATGATAAGTTAAAATGGGGGTTTATGGATTCTACAATGTATGTATGCTACTATCTATAAGCAGGAAATTCATAAGGTGGAGTATATTTAGCATTCTCGTTGTTGGGATAATAATGTTGTGTTCGCATAGCTGGATAATTCGCAATAATTCTGCAGGGAAATATCCTGTCGTGTAGTAAAACATTATTTTCACAGCAGTATCCAACTTTATACAATTTATTTTTTAAACAGCAGTCCTTACTCTGCAGGAGGTTACACAGAGAGAGATATGTACATATATTTCATTTCTTTCTTTTTTTGTCCAAGAATAACACAGCAGCTCTAAATATTTTGAGTAGAGGCTAGACTGGTGTTGTTCATATATCTTCAAGAAACTTATTTTTTTCTTCAAAATTGAAATTGAATTATGCTGGTACTCTGGTATATTATATGTCTGTGTGTAGACAGTTGTTGGCTCTGTTTGACTTAAGAATAATCACGACTCACGACCTAGATAAAACATATGAATAGGTGATGTGATGATCAAGTAAAAAAAGCAAAAAGAACAGTGAATAATATAAAGAAAAATTACTATTCGCGTATTTTATGTTTTACTAGTTTTCTGTAAGCCTTTATTGGCTGAAAGCAATAAAAGTCCCAGCAAGTAAAAAAAATACAATTACATGTATACCTACCTACATTTATACATTCATAGTAGCTTTCTTCCCGTTTCAAATCACTGTTTGCACAAAATTCTAGTTGTGTTCAAGCCGTGTTTTCTCCATATTTGACCGATGGATTTATATTGCAAGGGTAAAATATTGGCAATGTGTACCCTACAAAGAATTATTAGAATTAGACTCCTCGGCTATAAAACAAATTTTTACGCTACCAACTTCCACTTTTAAGGCACACACACATAACAATGTGTACAATAGCAAAATGTGGGAGTGGGCACAACCCAACACATATCACAGAAGCAGAAATTCTTCAAAGTATCACCACACTCATAAATAAGTATTTAGTATGTATGTATCAAGTCCAATGCAATTTATGCTCCTGTATAAAGACAAAAAGTTATAGTTGAATAATTAAAGTCAAATTTTGAATTTAAGAGGCGGATCTGCTGTAAATCAGCATAAAAGGTCATACACTTCAAATTCCACGACAAACTAGAAGGTTCCATTGAAAAAGGTAAAAGTATTTTTTTTGCAAAATTATCCTTTTATCGCATATTTGACACACGCCATTAACTAGCCAAAAAAATCCAATTCCAATTCAAGTAGTGTACATATATCCCATGAAATTTACCTTTTATGGCAAATATATTTTTGGAATCTTGTTATGTGACGTATGCTTTCGTTCCCATAAGTCAGTATTAAATTTTAGGAAAAGAGTTGGAGATGTAGTGGCTTAATGAATGACATAACACACATCATTCGGTGGTTTCAGACATTTTTGCTTCATTGATGAATTAGCAGGAAAACTACATGTACATCATCGTTCGTTCATCCTTATCAATTAACTGTGTACTTCCAGTTGGGTTTGTCATTTATTTCCTCTTATTACTCAATAAAATATCCATTGAATATATTAACATGCAATTATTCTTGTTGCTTCATATTATCATTTTTTGACTCATCTTCAAAAGTAATTCATTTTCAATGTTGATTTGTGTGTGTTTTTTTGTGTTGTTGCCTGTTGCTTTCAATTTTTTTTTATCTCAAGTGCTGATGATACTTTGCCGTTTTCTGCCGCAGCCCATTATAATTAAAGTACATCACACAACGCATATATGCAATCCATTCATAAAATCCAAACATGTTTCAGCTACTATACGAGTCCAATTTACTACAATCATTCACTCAACTCATCATTATCATTTTAAAAAGTGCGAGTACCCAAAATCAAAAAAAAGTATATCGCCGAACATAAAGCAAATTGGCGCAAGTGTGTAAACATGCGTCGTTGGCAGTTTGGTGGTAGCCACAGGACAGCAGCAAGCAGGAGTTCATATTTGCATTAGATTACATGGAATGCAGAAATACTTTTTTTTGCAGAATGCTGATGACTGTGATGACTGATCATGACCGTACGATGGACGCGTGTATGGACTACTATGTAACTTTATTGAGCGCACACAGGTAAAATTCCACGTGTGTCAGTAAATGAATATTTATTTGCTAGAATGCTGTAATACCTGTGAAGTTACGGTGCGAAGTTTTTTTTCATGTCCTATTGACTTCTAAGTGTCTATTACAGAGGGGGGTTAGCTGTTAGTTGTGTTGTAGTATAGCTTGTTATGTATTGAATAAAATCTTTCTGAAGGTACAATCAAATAAAAAATTATGCTAGCTTGGATTTTGCACGGTGGTACCACAAGGCAATTTACACGGGGTTCGACAACAAGCACAATGAATCATTGTCAATGATATATATCCAAGTTACTGCTGCTTCCCTGAAGTCTGAAGTGGTTCATGGCAAATTTGTTTGTACTTTCGTGTCCAGTTCAGATAATTCAGCAACTAATTATTTCTTGCGCATCCACAAAGAGCTGTGTGCAACTCCTTATCTTCAATTTTTTCCTCATCTACCGCTTACCGCTTTGCTTTGAGTAAAGCTTTGCTATGATGATAATTACATTTATGCAAAAAATGCATAATAATAAGCTTAAATGGCAATCACAATGGCTAGTGGTGATGATGATTATAAGGAAATGATACGTTTTGCATCAAAATGCACATAATTTTAATATCTTATTTTGTGCACTTTAATGTTTGAAAGGACAAGACAGGACAAGGCTAGTTTTTAATTGAAAATTTATATTTTTGTTTATTTAATGATTCTTTTTTTAAATGCGTGTGTGAAACTTGTTTGATGATGTGATATTCCAAAATTTCTAGTAAGTATATAATGTAGTCTTGTAGTATCAACCGCCCACGCAAAAATCAAGTTGAGCACGACTTTTCTAATAGATTTTTCTCTCTTTTGAATAACCGGTTAACGATTTTCATAACCACTCGACTCATCATAATCAACATCATTAATAAAGTGCACTTGAAGAGATTTTGTAGCTAGTAGTTGTGCAGATCTGTAAAAAGATGAATGAGGAGAATTGAATTCGACAAAAAAAACATGCATTCATACCAACTCAACCTCAGTCAACCTGTCAGCTCGATAAACACATACAACTTGTTGCTGTTTTGTCTGAGGTACACATTTAATAATATCACTTTTTATTATCCATTACTCTAGTTTAGTTTAGCTTGACATGAAAGGGCACATTTAACAGTTTTAACAGATTTAAAAAAGCACATCATAATCATCATGTTCACAAATAGTTAAATACGTATGATATGGTTTATTAATAATAATGTTGTACATAGCACGTAATAATTGGATCGGTATTTGTACCCACACAAAAGAGAAAAGCTAAAGAGCAAAATTTTTATGAAGAGAAAACAACCCAAAAGGAGTCATTTATGTACGGCTTGACTTTATGTCATCTTGAGATTTGACAAAATTAACTGTGCCACATATTTATTGACATATGAATAGTATAATTCATATTGATTTATATTGCAATTCAGAGGAAAAATTATTTTGCTCGCTTGATAAGTACTCAGAAAAAGCCAGAATTAACTGAATTTAATTATGTTTGAGGTAAGAGTACAAAAAAATGAACTGTTATTATACAGCGTGGTGGTTTGCCCCACCTTGCTCTACTCCATATATGTAAGCCATATTATGTACCTACCTAGCTAGCTATATACATAGCTATATATATTATAGCGTTTGGTACTTTGGTACTGCGTCTACTGAAATGAGGTATGCCGAAGATAACACGAAGCGATCTCTGAATGTTTGAATGGTTCAAATGCATAGAAACGAACCGTCAAGAGAGTCCCAGATAAACAAGATGTCCTATCGCTCATTCTCATACATCGTAATTTTTTTTTGTATATTCAATATTATTATTCCTCTCTTTTCACTGTACAGTTTGCCGATCATGGAGTCAGCTTGTCTACCAAGAATGAATTGAGTATTATAAATGGCAAAAAATGAGCATGCGCAACAAAAAAACAAGATTTATAAATTATTTACTCAATTTCATTAAAAGAGGAAGGGTAGGGCTATGTATAACTGACAAAGTATCACACCCGTGTGTACCTGTCCTTTGCGTTTATAGTGCATAGAATTACAAAGCACAAAAGGATATTTGTTACAGTGGTGGTTGAAATGCTGGCAAATGACAAATCATTGGGGTTTTCAGGCAAAAAACATGTCGCATCGTATGATGATGGGTGCTGGGTTAGGATATAATATGTATTAAATATGTAGGATTGTTGAATAATCTCCTCATTTAAAAGAAGGGAGCAGTTAAAAATTACACATTTTATTATCAAAAAGCAAATATCCGTAAGGGATTGTATGCAGGCACACGCTGTGATATTTGAAAATAGGATGATGAGTCAACTGAAAATGGAAACGTCATGAAAATATGTTATTCATTGAGGAACATTAAAAATTTTGTCTTGAAGCGAAAGCGTGATGTTGAGAAGATGAGATTTTAAGGTATTGTGACAAATAAACAATGCCTGCATCATCATCAACATCATCTTCATACACATGATTGGGTTTCTTTTCACCCGCCACACCATAATATCCACCCAACATTAATGACATCATTCCTCAACTTATTTTTTTAGATAGGTTTCAAAAAATATAAATTTAATACATCATAGGTCACCTCCATCAGCAATGAGTCAACAGAGAGGATATTAAAGAAAGTGTAGATAAGGTACTTTTTCTTTAGGTTCAACAGCTCAATTACCCATTTGACATTTTATTACTGCACCTCATGTTTCACTATATTCGCTTTGACCATCATCAATGATCACGCAGAGCTGGTTGAATGTTGAATGCTTTTCTCACTGTGAGATTGTTAGATGCATGCTATATTGCAAAGTAATAATAACATACTAAGTGGACATCCTGGAAGGAATAATGATTGTATTTTGCAGAGCCGAATGAATGAATGAATAGAGACCGAACTATGATTTTTAATGCAAATTCATTGAAATACTGGAGGATTATAATAACATAGTTTGTTGCTGCTGCTGCAAGTGGATCTTGTCCGTTTTGTCCATTTCGGGTACCTCTTCTCTATTCTCTACACATTTTTTTATTATCTTGGTTGATTTTGCATGTATATGCTAAACTCATACTTATTAATACAGACAAATGCTTTTATCTTTTTGTTTTTTAAAATTGGACAAAGTGTTGATGGTGGTTGGTGGTACAAGTGGGATTGTGAGTTTTGATGATGTCGTAGGATCATTCGCATTAACTTGTGTAGCCTGAGTAATAATGGAATAAAATTAATGATGACGGCATAAACCCAATCTTTTTAATGACGTTTCATGTCCATATATTTTCCATTACTTGTTTTTCATAATATGCATCTATTTAAGATAAGCTGATAAAACATATTTGGTACTTTATGTATATATAAATGATTACGTCGTTGATTGAAAAAAGTGATAGCAAAGTGATATGATGATGATGATGAGATGACAATAGACAAGTAATCCTTCCAGTTGCGAGCACATGAAAAATGAAGTAATGATGTAATGGTTTTTTATACCACCTTTAATTCTGGATGACTGGAGCATGGTTTCAGATTTCAAGGACATGTATTCTCTTGATATGTTGTCACTGCACTATGATGAAAGCAAAAATGTTTCTGCAGTTCTCACAGACATGTAAAAGCAAACTTATGCCTTTTATTATACTGCAACAGCTTGAAACAAACTTTGTAGAATTTTTGCGCGTTTATAAGAAAATGCAAATGTATTTTTTTTGTACCTCAACCTCACTCACTTAGTTTTGTGATTAGTCATGCGTATAAATTGCTCTTTCTAAAAACTTGTTTCCTTTTCCCCTTTCATTTCTCGTTCCGTCCCGGATGCATCTCTCTTCTGCTCTCACACAACTTTTGCATTGATTAATTATTTGCAATATACTATAGTTGAAAGATCATTATATCTGAAAAACTGGACAGCGCGAGAGCATGAGCGCCCCCTGCTGTTTATGTTGTTATCTCCCGCAAAAATGAATCACAGCAGCGGATAGTAAAAAAACCGGATGAATGAATCATAATATATTTTGGTCTTGTTGAAAAAATTGGTATATGGTTTAATAGTAATCTTATTAAAAATAAAACAATACTGCATGTGAGCATATATTTATGTATGTATATAAAACTCATTGAAACCAGTTCCATAAAAAGTCATCTCTAAATTTAATTTCCAGTAAAAATTTAATCGTATTTTATTCTCACTTTACAATTGCAAACAGCAAAGCACACAATTATTGTTAATCAGACATGTCATGAGACACATGATCATATGCGTTATCATCAGTAATCACAGCAAGAGACTCCACTCAAAAAGATTACTTACAAATAATTTTTCGCACTGAACTTTGGAACAGTATAGGTTTCCATTACAAGTCTTTATTGCCGCGTAAAAAACACTTGTGATGTTTTATAAACTTTTGAATTGAATGTGTATAGGGCTCGTATGAAAATGGTATACCTTACTCAAATGTTACTTCTCTGATTTCACTTGCACTCTTTCAAAGTTGCACGTAGGCAATTTATCTACCACTGTTCCACTGCATCCTTTTTCTATCCAGCCAAAAATATATCATTCTTTCAAACGCGTCATATAGTCAGTCATATCTCGAACACAACAGCCCTAAAACATGACAACTGACAAGTGCAACAGCAACAAAAAATGAGATGCATCATATTACACAAATTCATTATTCCACTTGAAACAACGCGTCCACGGAAATTTCCATGAAACGCTCACACAAACACATTTACAACAGAAAACCCCTCATCTTTTTCAGTAGCAGTTGTTGGACTTTATGCCACACACATTCATCTCTCTCTCTCTATCCAAGCACATCCCAACATTTTCAGTCGAAAGATGCATCGTGGTGGTGGTATATAGTGTGTGGTGCGTGGGCGTAACTCTTTGTAAAAGACCCTTGAAACATTTCGGTGTAAGGTGACACCAATGGCGCAGTCAATCTCAAAAGCCAAGAAAATAGGTTTTTATAACTTCATAGAAGCAAGCCGCTTTACCACCAAGATACTTTTACAAATAATCTCATTCAGTCTTCTGATTTGGGATGCACCCGACTTTTAGGTCAAAATGCAGTGGCTTATTGCTGATATCCCTGATATTAACATGCTGGTCCTGGAATGTTTTATGGGGTGGAAGAAGATATGTTTTGTAAAGTCCATACATTATTACGGCATACCAATACATTTTTCTTCTTCTTTTTTTCTCCCATCATCGTCGTACCAGCACTTGATTTGATTTATATTGACATGACTTTAAAAACACCGATTGACGAGTCTCTCTCTCCCTTTCTTTTTCGTTGATCCAGAAGTAAAGTAGCTGTGAAAGCGTTTCTTCCATCACCCCCGTCGTCGGTCGGCGGTACTTATCATCAATAAGTAGTATAATATATTACATAAATACACTAAACATATATATGTACCAATTTTTTTACGTTTTTGAGAATACCTACATGATGCATTTTTTACATGTGAAGAGGAAGAAAAAGACGTTTTTTGAAACATGAGATGAGATAATAATGCAACATGATGCAACAAACGTTTTCTTCATAAAAATAAAAAAGAAGAAGATGTAATTCTCTTCAAGCTTAAATAGCATCTGCTCTTCTTGCACCGCACACAAAATACCGATATGCCATAGTTTATAACAACTCCCTTGCCATGCACATTTTATCTTTTTACACGCTCGTCTCCATCATCGTCAGTCGGTGCGGTGGAAAAATGCTAAAATGCATTACTGATTGGCTGACTTGACTCTACTCTTCTTGAGACGAAATGATAAGAATGTTCTGCTCCTATTACCACCGCCACTACTATATATATTATTGCTACTACTACTACCGTGTACTTTTTTTACTCTTTGCTTAAGATAATTATCAATAGAGAAAAGGCAAAAAAAATGTAGATTATTGTATTATATTATGTAGCATTAAAAAACGAAAGTTAAATGTATGCAATGCATACGGGTATTATGTCTTATGTCTGCTGTCTCTAATGTACATACTTTGTCATGATGATATAGCATAACATAACATATAGGGCTCCTTTTTCATTCCCAAAAATAAACTTTGACCTGGAGCCAAGAGTCTTTATAGTCAGCGTCAGTCATTCAACGGAGTTTGTGGAGTGCACAACACATATCATCACACAACAGAGGAAACCCGTGTCTCAATTGCATGTGTTTTGTCTTTTGTCTATTTCCTTCCTACTTCTTTTTTTTATTCTATCAAAAGATAGATAGGGAGAGAGAGAGAGAGAGAGGAGAGGGGAAGAGAATATACTTTTACTCCTCCGACATTAGTACTAATTACTCTTCAACATCAACAACAACCAGAAGTATATTATAAACTAAACTGGAAGGAAGGAAGGAAAAAAAGAAAAAAAGACTGGTTCAGTCACTCACATAACATCAGTCAGTAGTCAAAAGACAAGAAAGTCGGTGGAAAAAATCGGCAGTCTAATGAATTTTCACAGAGCATAGTTTGTTGCTCATACTCAAACTATTAAACAAAGTATTACTTTGTAATACAATTTCCGTACGTTTTTTTGCGTGTGTTTTTGGCTAGCTTTATTTTTTTTTCTTTGTAAAAAAATAAAAAAGAAAAAGGAAAAAAGGATTTTTCTTTTATTCATTTTTTCGCCGGTTTTCATTTGATGAGTGGGCGTCCTTCCCGGTTCAGAGACAGCACAACAACAACAAATTCCTTTTGTGTGTGCACTATATAAAAAACATTTATTATTTTAGTATTTTTGTGTTGAACACTAAAAAAAGCTACATTTTATCCGGTTCAGTTCATCAGAAATAAATAAATAGAAAAAAAGAACATTTAAGTCACTGAAACACATTTAACATCAAAGGAAAACTCATTTACTCTTCTCTTTAAAGTGCTTACAGCATTACCTCATCATCACGCAGTTATTAATATACAAGGTGCAATTGGCACTGCAGCAACTAATTTCATTTTAATTATAAAAGAAAGTTTTGAAGAAAAAAAGTATTTGTAGCAGCGGAAAGTTAAAAAGTTAATATAATGGAGGAAATCTACCGTACGAATAGTGGGAACAAAAGACAAAGAACAGAATTCTTTAATAAAATCCTCCGCTGTATTTGGTGCATTTCGGTTTTCACCGTACCGCAACAAGTTCACGGTAATCCGTTAAACTTGAAACTGTTCCCATTTGGACCTCAGCACGAAGACACACTTTTGACAAAGGATGTGGATGATGTTTCATCACCTGAACTTAGACTCAGGACTCCAATCATGTTTTTCGAAACACAGTATACCGGCATATATGTAAGATCATTAAGAAAACACTGATGCATGCATGTACACATAAAAAATTATAATAGAAACGCATGCCACGTGCATTGACAAAACACTGCATGTGATGATGATAAGATGACTGCGTGTGTGGCTTTTGTTGATGGATTGTTTTGACATTTTGAAAATTTTGCATTTTTTTTAGATAAACCAAAACGGGCTGGCTTCCTTTCTCACCGACATCAATTAAGAAAACACTGGTGGCTTTTGTTGATGGATTGTTTTGACATTTTGAAAATTTTGCATTTTTTTTAGATAAACCAAAACGGGCTGGCTTCCTTTCTCACCGACATCCCAACATTTGTCAACATGCAGTTCCCTCTGGATTATCCCACCATTGCACCTCTCTACTCTGATGTTGACACACGAGCTCAAGGGTCTGTTTATTACAGGTAAGAAATAAATATACCAAATAAAAGTGTTTTGCGAATGATGATGTGATAAGTGTAAAAGTATGCTAATTGGACAGGATTTTGTTACATTTCTCATAAAACTTTGGCACTTACGTAATCTATAAAAATCCAATACATTCCTGAATTTATAGTAATTGGGATTTAAAGGGATGCATGAAGAAATTGCTAATTTCGCTTATTTTGTTAAAGTTACCCGATCTCTTATTATCATCATCATCATAATAGTGAATATCATCAATATAATATGCATGAATATAGTGTACATATACCTAGATGACATCAGTCCTATAAAAAATACACGTAGTCAAGCATAAAATGTGCGTTTCAGTGTGCTTCATCGTGTGCATTTTTCTTTAAATTAAACATTTCCAACATAAACAAGCCCGAATTCAGAGAAAAAAAGATTTACATGACGCTAAAAGCAAAATAACTATCTGTATTGTAACGAAATGACATAATCACTAATTCTAGTAAAAGAAGGAGCAGAAAATTTGCAATATCGACAAAACTGGACCTTATATCAAATATAATATCATGGCACAAAAATAACGCACACACACTCTTTATTTCAAAAGATACCTATCATCATAATAATTTGAACTTGAATGCACATACCTACTTTAGACGAAGACACTGCACTGTATAAACATACTACATGGTACTTAGCACAAGTAATAAGCATAAATAAGTTTACTGACGCGATCATCATAGACACAAAGTCAAAAAAAAACATCAGATTAGCAGATTAGTTGTTGTGTATAGGCATTCTCCTATATTATCATATCATCTTTTAACATCAATATATACGCGTACAATACCTGACAGAGTCTGCAAAAAAAGTCAGCGAACTGACAACCAAAAGAGTAAGAGGAGCACACACACAACCATAAACTTGATTTAATATTCAGTGTGAGAAACCTGAAAACAAAGTATGGTATGTGTGCATTCTCCATCACCACCACCAGTATTGCAGGCTTGCAGACACCGTTTATTTGTATTCAGCTTGCAGGAAGAGAAGTTTTGACAGTAGTTGTTCTCATATTTTTCACAAAGAATAATAATCAGTTAAGAAATTTGTTTTCGGTAAATAAAAGATTTGCATATTATGCTGCTGCTTGTGTGTGTACATGATAATAATATACAGCTCCTGGACGTAAGAACGTTTTTTTTACTATATGTTTAAAAAAGTAAATATCTCTACAAAACGCTGTCACAATCCCAATATACACGTCCACACTTGTAAAAAATAAAATGACGGAACAATAGAGGGAAAACATTGAATGCTCATAGTACAATCAGTTTTACTACATGTTGATGTGCTATTTTTTTGAGGATAGAATTTTTTTTCTTCATCGGTCCACACAAACTAAAAACCGATAGGATAGCACCAGGATGAGGTCATCATCATGATGTGTCTTTTTATGATCCAACTGCGCGTGTCTCGTCAACTTTTCACTTTTCTTATTAAAAGATTGCATTAACTATTTACTTTCATTGATCAAGATGATGATGGGATGATGCTACTAAAAGACCCTTTAAATACCTGTTTTCCAAAGTTTGACTATAGTAAAGTATAAAATATGCATTAGCTGGGAAATTTTATTTTTATTACGATGGACGCAGGAGTAATAATAGTAATCGGACTCCACTGTGCCATGCCCCAGTGCTAGTCACGATCCAGTTGGTTGTAAATATAAACATGCGTTCATACTTTGATTTTTTTAAACGAAAAAAGACATCATTGGATGTATCGCTGCTATAAGCATATTCATCTTAAAGCTAAAAGGACGTGACAAGCTGGAGTATCAAGGGTGATGATGCGATGCGGAATAATACTATAAACTTTTAATTGAATATTTCCCGCAAAATAATACAAAATTTAGATTCGAACAAATGTGATTGAAAAGTTTGAATTCCTTCAAACTATTTATCTTGTATATTAATATTCAGCTTAAAAGTAATTAAATACTTGTGCATTATGATATGATTGACTTGGGAATTATGCTTACACGAATAAACCAAAATGGAAGAAGGTGGAACGGGGCATTGTAAGACAAAGCCAGAGACGACCTATGCACTATATGAGTATATTATGGCATTATATATTATTATGCTGTGCCTGGGTCTTTACACTAAATCTTGCGCAGTACTACAGAAACATACATAGCTAAATAAATAATTACTATGAATTTTTTTATCTTGTTTTATTTAGGGAGACACAATCTGAGAATCTTCTTGAGAGAGCCCGAACCTTGTTCACTGATCACTTTACATCCGCCGTCAACTTTGTCCCAACGAGCTTGCTAATAGTGACATGGGATAATGTTGGTTATTTTGATAGGAAAAGTGATAAAGTAAGTTTTACTCCATTTTGTGTAGGTGTTTTATTATTGCTATCTTGAATGTTGCATCAAGGGTTATATAATCAGCTTAATCATCATCATATATTATGTTGTATACCTACATACATCAATTACTAAAAGAAATTCTTTCTTTTCTTTCTCTTTTTAACTGTGATCTCAATCTAATTTTTTACAAATAAATAGACTAACTCAATGCCCCTTAATTGCAGATATACCTAATTTGCAACGCGGAGAAATGTATGAGACCGGAACCTACCCAAACCTACTAACCTACTTTTTTCTGCTCTCCTGATCATCATATTATTGTTATTAAGAGCACACTATAAATTTATTGAGAACTTTTCCTCTTCAATTATCTTCTTCTTCTTTGTAGAGTACCAAAACAAGTAGTACTACCACGTACAAATCTAAAACAGTCCTTAAACGTGAGCGTATAATATATACATAATATGGTGAGGGATAAATAAGACAAGACAGATGCATGACAGCATGTGAAAATGTAATTTAGCCGGTATAAATATGCCTCTTAAATTACTAAATGTGCCGGTTGTCAAAAGATTGTTTTTCTTATAACAAGGCCGGCACTTTTTTTATTTATTTTCCACATAAAAAAGAATATATCTTACTACTACATATTTCCATCCTTCTTGGTGCTTCTTGATCTGCTCCACACACACTAAACAAACACAGTAAACACACACATTCTCCCGTCTTGTCTTTAAATTCATAATATCCTTCTTAATCATTCCCTTTTTCCTTCTTGTGAACATGTCTTGTTTTTGTCAGTTATTTCGGAGTCATGCTTTGGTGAATGGGACAGCGAGCAGCAACGAAACAGCCTATCCGATTTCAGATGTAATAATAATGCATCTGCATCTGCCTCATCATCAGCTAAATGCTCAGTTGTAAGTTGTCTTTTCACTGAACTGCATCCTTGATTTTCTTTTGAAAGCGACGCGCATAATACACGCTTTCATGCTATAATGCTGCTAGCAAAGGATACGAAAATAAAAATGATTTGCTAAAATGATGAAAACATGCTTTATTTGCTGCTATACTGCTTTAAATTTTGAATCTTTGAATGTGCTTGTCATTTTGAATGAAAGAGCGACAGGGAAAAAAATAAAATAAACTTTTTTTCAGGGAAAGATGAATAAGTGTAATTGTTATTGTTTTAAAATGTTGGCAAATTCGAATCACATTTTTGTAAACAGTTTGATTTGTTTGCATGCATAAATATATAATATGTTTTATAAACGTTTTGTAGAAAGTGGAGTAGTCTGTCTGTTTTACATTCTAATTCAAAGAAAGGTTTTTCTTTCACTAAAAAACGAGAATGTGTGATGCTGTCATATGCGCTTACTGACCTGAATAATTATGTGAATGCAAACACGTTTTTTCTGGATACAATTAGTTGCGGAAACAGATGCAAATTTTCTGTGATGTGTCATTGTGCATATAATTTTTCGAATTTATTTCCATGTGCTCATGTTCTAGATTAGTCATGTCAAAAAAATGTGAATGTAGTTTTGTTTCAGTAGAAAAAAAAATATTATTATGCGAATTGTTTCATCATGGCATAAAATTTATTGCGGTCGCATTTGTCATTTGACATTTTGTCATATTTTTTTTTAAATTCACATTAGACAAATACATATCAACTTGTGATAGCATCAGATGGCGGTGAGTCTTATATTGCCATGATATACGACAAAATAGACTGGATTCAAGGGACTGGCAAGAATCCGAATATGCCGGATGCCAAGGCGCAAGCAGGATTGATTTCTGGAAATGGACCGCATTTCTCTCTCAAGGGATCTGGAACAGATCAAGTTTCAAGCTTAAACAAGTATATTATTATTATACTTATACATATAATTATACTGCAGTATACTGGCAAGACTGATTCAATTGTGGCTTATGGTATGACAGGCTATTAAAAGAGATTGTGTGTGTTTACTGTGTTTGTTTAGTGTGTGTGGAGCAGATCAAGAAGCACCA
>JAITYZ010002150.1:0-16378 GCA_027744595.1 Paronellides praefectus
ACAACTTTTTTTTACTGCTACAAGATATTTTGTTTAAAAAATTATGATCCAGCTTGTATTTAAAAAGTGCTGTTGTGTAATTACAAGTTTACTACTGTAAACTATCAAAAACTACATAAAAGGTGTTAAATCTAGAGAGATTAATGAGACCAATTGACGCAATGTATCATCAAAATTTTTGAATGACCTAATATGAAAATAACCTAATGCATAAGCTAATGTTATGGTAATTGAATATTAAATCACTTATTAAGATGTAGGCTTTAAAATTTGTGTAATGAATTTTAACGCCAAAAAATATATAATTATTTCCGATCAAAATTCAATATTACGACAGATAAAGTTGAATCTATCAAATCAAATAGGTTAAAATCCGAAAGAAAAAGTGCAGGGCGCTAGTAAACAAATGATTAAAGCTAAGTACGAAAACAATGTTGTTTGTGAATTTGTGTTTGTGTACTCGAAAATAATGTAAATCAAATCAGCATAACAATGTCATCAAAGGTCATGTATAATGTAGATCCTTTGTGCTTCTTCCAAATAAATATACACAGGTCACAGGCACAGGTAATTTCAGCTAACTTTTTTTACTCCTGTTGGTATATTGTATTAATCCATTTTGAGAGTATCAAATTAAATTTTTAAAATGATTACCACACAACTCCTCTAATAATAATAATATACAACGAGCTGGCTCAAACTTTCAAAATATTAATTTTTCAATGAGCCACTTAGAAAGAAAAAAGTGATTTTCTTTTGACCTATAATGATGATAAATAATACCTAGGCCATTTTGACTTGACATGTCCACAGCAATTACTAATAATAAGTAATTAACTTTTGCTCATCTCATCTCTCATCGTCCTAGTCATTTATGCCGTCTTCTTGTATAGAAACATTAGAGAGAGAAAACCAATCCCCCAAGAAATACAATATGGCACACAAACATATTATACAGACACACAGGTTATCATTACAAATTATTATTTTACAATCGAGTTTTTAAAAAAATTGTAAATTGAATCTGACTAGATTATCATTATTATTATTATTACTTTATTATATTGCTGCACTAATAATGAGCTGCAGTTTTGCTGCTGTTACTGCCGCTCAAGAAATTTTTTGTACTGATTTCGATTGACGCAAGCATGTCAAATGGCAAACAAGTAATGTTATAATGGCCATGTAAAAAGTCAGGTAAGGTAAGACCTACTGCACTTTTTATCCTCATCTTCATCATCATCATTCTCAGATTCAAAAGAATAAAAAAATATGTAGGTAATCTGTCGTCCACGACTTTGTACACAAAAGAAATATTATATATCTTCTTATGAATGAGTAGTGCATATCACGGTTCAATACACCTTTTTCTTTTTTTTCGCCATTATCGTAAATTATATAGATTAATGGCTCATCCAATCTTCATTACTACATACATTGTACTCTTCTCATCATCATACCTAATCATCATCATCATCACCAACAACAGCATACAGCATGATCGTGTAATCATAATCATCAAAGTTATTAGATTATGCAGGGGATAGTAAACTAAACAAGTATTATGTACAACTGCAGCAGCAAGAGTAGTATACACACATGAAAAAGGGTTAATACAAATAATTATTATTATTTACTATGAAAAAAATTGAGTACTTTTTTGCTTAGCACGATGCATAAAATATATATATTGCATTTACCATAACCACCGTATATTATTATTATTATTATTATTATTATCATTATCAAATAGATTCTTGTTCGCAGTAAAAAAAAGTTGTCATCATCATCGACAATATCATCCTCATGAAAATCATGAATGAAACAGAAGATGCAGAAAAAAATCCATAAATCCAATCTTTGAAATTAACCGATGAATTTCATCATCATTGCAGGGGAAAATGCATGCACGCAACGTGTGTAACATAACCCTTGTCTTGTTTTCTGACAATCATAAAATCATAATAATATAGAATAGTGATCTTTTGGTGTAATAAGCTATTATCATTTTTGTTGGTCGCCAGCTGGTCTCTTGAATTCTGTGCCAATTTAATATGAGTATATCTATCTTGAATGGATGAATGGCAAAAACATTAAAAATATAAGCCTTTACACAAATCATCACCATCATGAGCATTTCCAACTTCCATTCCAACCAATTAACAACGTAACTGTACCACAGGATGACCTCTAATTGGAGACACTCTGTTCAAATTCCATGTATTTTTTGATCGACGTTCAACCAAACTACAGAGAAAAGAATTAAGGCAGGATAATATTTTTTGTAAATCAAACCGAAAAAAGAAAAGATGTAGTGTGGCCCTTAAAATAGGAACTTGATTCAACAATAAAGTCCAACAATAATGTAGTACACTACCACCACACCACCACCACTAAATCGGATCACATCATTTTTAAACCTCCACTTTTTTCATCATTTCCTATTTGATGCCTTATTTATTTTCTAGCTCTGCCACCACCACTTGTATTACCACTACCTCCTCCGTTACAAATTATTAATCTCCTCACAAAAAAGTCCTTTTTGTCTTGCAGTAAAGAAGGTGGAGTAGAAGATTACATTATGATTTTTTTCTGCCGTTTTATATTATTATTATTACTTCTGCAACATTATTTATTCCTTTGATGCTGTTGGCATACTTGCTTTTTACATCACATAGCCATATTGCATCTCTCACTCATGCCATTTTACTTACATCAGCATCAGCAGAAGAAGAAGAGGAGGTAGAAAAGAGGAAAAAAGGGGGTTTGGCTTTATAACAACAAGTCTCAATGTTAGTTAGCCTGTGTGCCACTTTTTTCAAAATGAGTTTTTTTTCTCTGTGTGAATTTATGGTAGGTATATTGCCTGTAACAGCAAACGCACATATAAACACACTTTTGTGCTTGTACACCTAATAGAAAAACTGTACGTGCTTCACAAAGCAGGTAAAAATTGTACGAAAATCCCATAACCACCATCATCACCACCACCACTACCACCGGCAGTCTACTAGACCTGAAAAGCTTGATACGCTGTTCAGCAACAAGAGAGAAAAAGGTCCATATTTCATTATTAATTTATTGTTCAACATTTTTTATTATTATTATGGTTCGGGAAGGATGTTGGATATTGGCTATTATTTCGATGATGATGATTATTACATTGAATTTGTAAATTGATTGCAATAATAAAAATGACAAATGTAATATATTTTTTGAATGCGAAAATAATCTATTTATTCCATCATCAACATCATCCATCTAACCGTAAAAAAAGTATACCAGCATATTATTTATTATTTATATTATCTGTAGCAAAAAAATGTATAGAGCAATAGCAATTTTAAAATATATACCTAGGTATATGATGATATGATATACTTTTTGTCAAATGATAAATTTGTTTCTTATTTTTTTTTGTTTCAAGGTAAGGTCAATTAAAGATAGCCTTATAGAATCCTAATTTTCAAAGGGTTGCTCTGTTATGTGTGCTCTTGGGATTTTTTGTTCTCATTTTTGAATGGATATTGATTTGATGTGGTCATTTACCCACATGTTGCAAATTATGTTTAGCTTCACTGACGCTATTTAATTTTATAAACATCGGTTGGCTAATTTTACTTGAAGGTATGTCATATCCACATGCGGAAATTATCATGTACGTTTGTGCGCAATGTATACATATATTGGTGAAAAAAAAGACAGTAAAATATACTAATTTTCGGTGGTAGTATGATAAATTATAAAACAAAAAGGAATTATTGTTTTGAAAAAAAAATTAAAATTTTGTTACTTACTTTTCACTTGCTTCTTGATCGGTTTCGTTGCGTCAAGCCAGTGCTGTAGGGAAAAAAGAAAGAAAAATTGTTACATGATTTTTTTTAAAGAAAAGATACTCAATTTCAAGCTAGGTGATAGGTGATGTGTGTTTTTTATAAAAAAAAATTAAACACAACTTTTGAATTGTGTGCTGTGTTGTTGTATGAATCTTGATTTTTATGCAATTTTTATATTTTTTTGATAAAAGAAAAGTTGCATAAACTTGATCACTTGTTCAACAGCACAGCAGTATAAAATAAAAACCAATCTTACTGGCAACATTTTTGTAATCCTTCTTTTTTCTTTTTTTTTTGTTAAAAAATATATAATGTTTATGCAATATATATTATGAGGTTATCAAAAAGGATACACACAGATAATTTGATAACATCATTTACATTTTAAGTGGAAAAGGGTTGATTTTGTTAATTCTCTTGAAAAAAAATTTATAAAATAAATTTGAGATTATTTTTTGAATAAATAAGTATATTTTTTCTCTACTAACCTGTACATGATTGACATCCGTAAACTGCAGTCCGAAATAGTCCTTTTCAATCAGGTCCAAGTTGTAAAACACCTGCTCGTACAGATCGCTCCCGAGTGCCTTTTTCTATAAAAAATAAAAAAAATACAATTTAATAAAAAATATGCATTTTATGGTCAACTGGTCAACATTGAGTTTACCATTTTTATACACGACATTGATGAATCGTGAAAAATCGATGACAGCAAGCAACAAGCAACGTTTTAAAAAAATTAAGATGCAAGAAAAAAGAACAATACCCAAAGCTAAAACCATGTTGTTATCAAAAAAGGTAAGAAGATAAGATGATCATCAACTTCAAACTGTCATCATGATCATCATCGGATTTTACCGCATAACCTATTATTAAAGGGACAGACGGGTGTACTTTTGTCATGCAACAAGCTACGCAAAATAAACGCCAAGAAGATTCAAAGCCAAAAAAAAAAGATTTTGGTAATTTTTTTGGTGGTGGGTCTATTTCTTGTGGTTTGACTACGCAGCTAATCCATGTCAAGTTACTTACATTCATTTTTTAAAAGAAAAAGGGATAAACCACAACACAACCTTTTTATCCTTTTTTTAAAAAAAGAAAAAAATAGCAAATTAACTTTTTGAAAAATATACATAATCTCATCATGATGATCATCTTTTGAAAAGGTAAATGCATTTTTTAGCCATTAAATCAAATCAAATCAAGCCAAACATGATATTGTGTGTGAGCAAGGTTTAAGGTGCAAAAGTAAAGCCGGTGAGCAAAAAATAAGTAAGCCGCATTCCTTAAAAAAAGAAAAAAATAAGAGCCAAAAAGCCAGGTATTAGGGTTAGGGACAAAACCTTAAAAACGAGCGAAGAAGAAGAAAAATATTATAAAAACCAGCCATAATAAAATACAAAATTGCATAGACATTTGATACTCTGTTCGCCCAGCACAGACTAAAAGGACATTTTGAATTTTCAGAGTAGACCAGTCTTGTCTGCTGCAATGCAAAATGCAACAGAGCTCAGCAGTCTGCCCGCACACAAGTCGACAGAATTTAAAGCTGCTTTCTCGTCTTTTTTTGCCCTTAATACTTAAAAACACACAATAATATATGCTTATTTAATATTCTTGAAAAATAGTATAATTTTTTTCAGAAAAAAATAACATATTATTATTATTACTCATGCAAAAGTATGCAATAAATAGGTATACACATTTGTGTGTGTGTAATCCACCCGTCTTACTAACAAACGATTGTATAAAAAACCGTTAGATTCTCCCACGAATATACATTTTTCTTTTTTATCCTCCATCATCCCCATAAGAAAATACCACTTGTTGCACTTTTTATCGGTTTCATCTTCAGCAGCCGCAATATGAAAATCTTTTGGCTTGGGTTAAAAACGTGTACTCGTCGTAGGCTGCAGGTATATATTTATTTGCCGACATATATAATAATAGGTATATATACACTATATATTATATAGTCGAGCCATGTAACAAATATAAAAATACTTGGGTATAATGCGCCTGCATACAAAATGCGTCTTTTTTACGATAATGACAGTAAAAAGATGATGATCATGATGACGGGTAAAAAAGAAAAAAAAATATTTGCAAACATTGAAATTCTTGAAAATTGCATATTACGCACATGATCATCATCATCATATTCATCATCATAATAATGTATAGTCATAGACACACCAAACACAACAGTTTTGTTTTTCAAATATGAAATAACTTTTCATCAACAAGACATATAGTAAAAAAAACTGTTATTATTAGTGTGCCATTCACCATTGTTGAAAATTGTCCATTGTATCTGTACAACAGGGGAAAAATATACCGCCAAAATGATCAATTCTTCTTGTCTATTCGGCTCATCTGTTTATGTTGTTGTTATTATGTCCTTTGTACACTTTTTTTGGGGACTTGACCAGTTTATTTTTATGAGAGAGAAGAAAGATGAATATTAGGAATTAAGGAGGACGTTGATGAGCACGTCATGAGAGAATATCATCTGTGTACGCTGTACACTGTACAACGAGGAGAGGATTCACTCTGACATGCACAAAATATAGAAGCCTTAATGTCTACATTGTTATATTATTTGTTTTTTTTAGTATTTTCCTTTTGGAAAATTTAACCTAACAACATAACGTATTTTTGTTATTACATCACGTTTTTGTCCCCGGGCACATTAAAATACACATTTGCCACATTGCAAATTGCATTGAATGCTGCTTCTGCCGTAAAATATCACATAAACGAAAAGGCTAATGATAAGATGAAAAATGATATCCTGATCATCCTCCTGACAAAAAAATAAAGAAAGAAATAAGGGAGCGTTGCATTTTACAAGAAAAAAAAATGTAGCCTTTTTCAGCGCGTTTTTCTCAATGATGGGAATGGTAACGCACACATGTGCACATAAATGTGCATTGCGTCGGGGTAATTTATTCAAAATGAAGAAAAAAAGGAATAAAATAGGTGTGGATTTTGAATTGGATCACGAAGAAATGAATAAGAAAAATGTAAATGATTTGCCGTGTAAAACTGTGAGAGAGAAGGAGAGAGAGAGAGAGAGAGTTGCGTGGTGAATAAAAATTAGAGGAAGAGAATCAAAAGAAGAAGAAAAACATGTAAAACAATTGACCATAATGGTATCTCTCTTCCTACTTTGTGTAATATTCTTATTTTCTTCGGAAGAAGAAACGAGGCCAAGTCTGACTGACTGACTGAGTGAGTGACGTGAACGGACGGAATTGTCCGACTTCCATCATCATCCAACTTGATTTCAAATTGGCTTAGATTTACTATTATACTTTGTTGTACTACTAATAATAATGAATGTACTTTATCAACAGATTTTTTTTTCATTTTCATTCTATTTGCAAGACTGTTAAGTGTACTACGATACGATAAAGTAAGGTGATGTTGATGATGATGAAGAAAAGTGCACAGCTTTATTTAGCACACACGGCGCAATACTCAACGACGTGAAAGATGAGAGCCATCACAACATTTTATTATTATTATTCTTTTTTTTATTTGCAACAATACCAGCACGATTTCTGTTTCTTTCAAGCTAAAAAAGAAATCTAATTACAACACGAGCACCATCATCTCATCATCATCATCATCATCACCATCATATTTTATCATCAACATCCTCGTGAGCTAAATACACCTTTTGCCAATTAGCTTTTATCGCATCTTCATTTTATATTTAAGCTTGTTTGGGAGTCTTCTGCAAAATAAATACATGCATTAAAAAAATACAACACCAACTGCAAAGCAGCAGCAGCAGCACAGAGATAACATTTATTTTTTTAGTAATGCAAGTTCACTGAAAATAAATATATTCATCCAATTTGTATTTTGTGCCAAACCAAAAAAAAATTCAGCGCGAATCTCTAGCTTCAAGGCACAAAATTTTAAAACTAAAATAAATAAAATGAAACAAAAAATAGGCTTGGTCGCGGGCTACTAAAATAAACTGAAAATAGCAGCAAACAAGATGCACACAGTAAACACTGCTGAGGATGATGATGATGATGATGATGAAAACCCCATCACAATTTTTTTCATTATTATTTCTTTATAAGTGAGTTGTGTATTGATAATGATGGAAGAAGAAGATGGTGATGATGATACAACTCTCTGTCTAGTTGTGAATGTGAAAAAAGGAAGACGCTATCAGTTCAAAAGATAATAATTATTATTCATAAAAAATATACACACACCGCTTTATATACATTTTTTTATGATGATGATGATGACCACGGTGAGCTTGCTGCCGATCCAGATAAGAAAATAAAAAGGCAATGAGCAAAAGGCGAGGATGTGGGATTGATGATGGGAGTGATGAGTGAGTACCTTTGACTATTGCCAATACTATTCCCAATAAGAAATTTGCTATACAAAATAATATGGTATCATCATCCTTCATATTATCAGCGCAAAAATTATCATTATTATTATTATTAGTTTAGAGAAAAAAGTAATTCCAATTTCCAATCCCATTTAAATTAATGATTATGTAGAAAAGAAGAAGATGATGATGATTTAGTGAGAGATTAGTTACCTGTGCAGTTGTGTGTCTACCTGTCTACCTGACTCTGTTGGACTGTGTAGAAGTGTGCTGTGCAGAAATTAAGGTTTAAAGTGGGACATAGCGTCGTAGAAGAAGAACGTGTTACATTTTACTAATGAGCTCGCTTATATGATATATATTTTATCATTATCATTGTAATATCATCATCATCATCATCACTGCACCAAGAGCAAGCACGCAATAATAATCCGTATTATCATTATACTCACGAGAGAGAGAGAGAGACCGACATAGTCCATCAGATAGCAACAGAGAGAAAAAAAAATTAAGTCATGTGCTCAATGACTTGACTTGGTTTGAGAAATAAAAAAAAAGTATTGAGTTGATGAGGACAGAGGACAAGAGGACATGATCACCACCATCACCACCACCATACAACAAGCCTTATCATCTACTTAACTAATCGCTGGCTGTTTAGGTTGCACTTTTAACGATTTACAACAAAAACTGCAATCTACAAAATGCAATGCTGCTGCTGTGGTTATACTTGACAGAAAGAGCGCAGAGCGCAATTGCATTAATTCATTTGGTAGAAATAAAAAATGATGATGATGATGATGATAAGCAGCAGTGGGGGATATATATACCGCATCATCATTCATTCATTACATGATATACTGAATTCAATTTATAACAAAAAGGCAAGTCAACATTCATTATTATCACCATCCTTCGCTTGTCATTATCATTATCATGTTCACTTTTAAATCAAGTCAGATGGGACCACAAGAAGAATTTCTGATATTGCATGTCTGACCCGAAAAATCATCATCATAATTATTATTTTTTTTCTTCAAGTATCTTAAATGAAATATTGTGTGCATTGTGCATATGACTATTTAAGAATGTGGCATTATTTATTTTGTCACTTTTTGTTATTTAGCTATCATAACATACATTCATAATAATAACAGTGCAGAGAGAGCTGTAGAATTGTACCAGAACAACAGGTAACATTGTCCTGCCTTTACAAATGTCCTCCTATCAACACCACCACCACCGCCAGCATAAAAAATAAGCATAACACATCCAACATCAAAATACCTACATTTTTTTAATAGTACACAACACAGCACTAAAAAAATTCACAAGTCATCATCATCATAAATTTTAGCAAATGCAATTTAATTTTTTTTTTCTTTTTACCATTTGCAAATGAGTAATGTAGTAATGTAAATGATAATAATAAAAAAAGATGAAGCTGTGAAGGAACTTCTTTTTTGAGGTTGTACGTGTGACATGGCATGTAAAGCAAATTTATTTTATGAACAAAATGTTTTAAACATTTTTTTAAATTGAAAGTGTTGACATTGGTGGAGATTACAGCAAGCTTCATTGGCTTAAAAAATGGTGTTGTGATGTTTTGGAGGAAATGATAAAAAAGGTGTGTGTGTGTGTTTAAAGTATAAAAAGACTGCAAAAATAATAATTGCAGAGAGGAATATTATTATGGCTGCATAATAATATGTTTTTGTATTTATGTAGGTATGTCAACTACGAGACAGATAAGCTATCAATGTGTGAATTCTCTTCTTCAAAAAATGCTTTTTAGTTTCATCAAAGTCAAGCGTCACATATTTTTATCATTTATGGTGGTATGTGTATGGTTTATTTGTTGGAGTGGCATATGGCACTAATTCATAAAAATAAAAAAAATGATATGCAAAATGCATACAAATTTGCTAATAAAGTTTATATTATTGCAAGAGTAGCAATAGCAGCAGCAGGTGAAAATAAACTTTGTGATGATGATGATGAGTTTGTTGGGAATGGGAACTACATACATCACAACGACATTCCACAAATCAAGTCAAGCTTGCAACACAAAAGAAAAAACGTAGTAATAGCAACGCTTTGCAAATTGCGAAAAGAAGATAAATGTGAGCATGGACACATGAAAAAAGTGACAAGTTGATGATATGAAAATGTGTTTTGTGTGTGTGTAAATAATCTTTAATCTGTGTCTGTAATCTTCAAAGTATTACAAATGTATTATAGCAGATAAGCATACACATTTGCTTATTATATGTATGTATTTTATTTTGCATCATGTGACGACATGTGACAACAACAGCGTCAACGTCAACAATGAAGATGACAGGGAACAATGAAGCAGAAGAGAGAGAGAGATGGAAGATGTATATTTGTTAAAGAGAAAATGAGCAAGTAAAGTGGACAGAGGGTGGGAGTGGGAGGAGGAGGTACGAAATGAAGGACAAGGATAATCCTGGGCTTAAAGGATTAGTAGTTTGAGTGCGCCATTTATGCTTGTTTGTCGTTTAGGAAAAAAATTGCAAGCCGAGTAGAGGTGAAAAAAAACGAAACATAAAAGGAACCATTGAATACCGAAGAAAGCTTTGCAATTCTAGATCAGCTACCAGCAAAATAAATTGTTATGAACGTCAAAGTTTGCATATTTGTAATTGCTCATAGAATTGCACTTGGTTCAAATTTGCAATTATTCTCGGAATGCAAATATCATGAATATTTTGTTTTTTATTAGTTCACCCTCTTGCTTGGGTCATGCGCCTCGTCTACTGCTAAACTGTATCTTGTGCCATTGTCCATATTTGTCTATATTTGTCTATTAATCTACATCAATAGACAAGACAAATTCTCCAAAAAAATACATAATTTTTTTGACAAAGGCATCCGAAGACAATAATATTATTTTAGTATCAATTTTTTTTCAAGGACATCTTTTCTTCTTTTTCTTGTGTCTCTCCTCATCTCATAATATACTCGTCTGTGGCTTGCAAATGCGATGTGATTCAAACTAGATAACTAGATTCTTTGTCATTTTCTCCATTCATTTATCATTTATTATAAAAAATATACTATTGTTATTCTTTTCTAAAGATAATTTTATTATGTGTTTTACTTGATAGTAAAATAACAATATAAATTTACAATGTTGTTGTAAAAAATGGTATGCATATTTGCAATTTATGTAGCAAAAAATACTCTGAGCTGAGATCAAAAAATCTAAATAATATAACTTCTGGTGAGCCCAGTCAAGAAATATCAACAGACCTTTAAATTAGCCATCCAAGCTTGCTAACAAACTTTTGTATGTTTTGTGTGCGAAACAAAAAGCCCATATATTTTGGGATCTCATGTGACAGTGCAGAGATAAGTAGGTATTTATTAAACTTGACTTTTTTACTTTTTTTTACTCTACAAATCCATATCACCTTCATTTTAACATGCACCACTGCACAATGTACTTTAAAATGAAAAAGGACACTTTTATTTATTTTTGCATCTCTAGTCTCAAAAGCCACGTGATAAATAATGAATGATTGCACTTTTTACAAATAAACAAATACGCGAATATATAACCCATCTATCTCTGCCACTCTGCCAATCATTCCCAATATTAATCCCCATTTCATTGTGTGATGATGATCCCTCCTGTTTTTCTGTCATGTTTCAAAAGCACATAATAATCAGAAAAAAATTGCCTACCAACTCAATAATAATAATCCCACCATATTAGACTTGGCTTAAAAACCGTAAAAAAAACTCTTCATAGCCATCTTAAAGCCATGATGACGATGATCTTTTTCTCATGTCCACTTCTTCTGTTTTGTAAACGGCCAACGGAAAACAATGTCATTTTTCCTGCAAGTGAAACACAAGGGGGGAGAGAGACCCAAGTGATTCTTGAGCTACTTTACTTTACCTTTCATACTACAGCAATGGCAGTAGAGACGATGACGATGATTTCGTGATGGAAGGGCATTTTTATATATTTGTATGGCTATTAAAAGCAGATAGGATTTGCAAAGCAGGCGAAAAAATAATACTTTGACTTGACTTAACTGACTTTGCTCTTTTTTTTGTTTTGGTTGACAAGCTTGTATTGATCAAACTTCTCTTTGAGATAACAAAACGGGGATAGAGAGACCAAGACAAAAGCGTTTGCTGTTACAATCTATGCCTACCTATTATTATTTTTTCGTCTTAAGCGCAATTGACTTACTTTTTTGACTTGTTGTTAAGAGTGAACTATACCGAATCCCTTTAGTTCCAAATTATTATTGTTATTATTATTATTATCCTTTCTGCTTGCATTGCATTTTTTGCCTGTCTCAAGAAGAACTCAAGTCAACTGACTCTATGTGACGATGATGACCTTAACCGTTCCTAATTGCGATTATTTACCCAGTTTAGTTTATTCAGCAAAACCGTATGTAAAAAATGTATACCTACCTATATCATAATAATAAATGCATGTAGGTATCTATCTATACCTGGTATTTATTTTATATATGTACTTGACTTTGACTTGTACCATTGTCAGAAAAGTGCAATGTGCTATTTATTATGGTAAACAATACATTACATTTACAAGCTCTCATCTGAGGATGATGAGGATGAAACTTACCAAGAAGAAGAAAAAAAACCATATCAATTTAAATGCTGTATTTTTTTGTTCAATGAACTAGTGGAGCGGAACGTGGATTTAATTTTTTTTTATGTTCATACTCTTCAGCAGAAAATAACGGTGTATTATTTATTATTATTATTATCTTTTGTACTCTTCCAGCTTCTTATGTTTATTTATTTACTCAACCAATACAAATATATCTATAATAATAGGTATATATGCTAAATTTAAAATTAGTAGGCATTACACTTTGTTCATTCATTCAACTCAAGACTCTAGTCTAAAAAAATATATATTTCTTCCTTGAGACTTTTGCAAGGCATCATATAATAATATTTTTTCTTAAAGAAAAAGACTGTCTGTCTTGCAGACTCTGAGATTTTTTTTCTCACATCCTTTAAAACTCTCTCTCTAAAGACATCTGTCAGAAACAAGGTTACTTTTGCGTATATACTACTCAATATAATATTATATACCTTGTCAAGAGGGATTTTTTTCCACAAGTTTGTAATCTAGCACGGAAGAAAATGTTCTTATTATTTGAGTGTGTGCGAGTGTGTGTCTGTCTTGTCTTTTTTTTACCTGACATGTGGTCGTGGTGGTGGTATTGTTGCTAATGATAAAGATTTCATTGTTGTGCTATTCATTTTCATTATTTCTTATTATTTTTATGTGTTCATCATGTTCATTCATTCATACAACTTATTATTATTTTATTATATAGCAGCATAGTATACCACGACACACTGTCGTACCTACCAACAATGAAAAAATTCCCATGACTCCATTCTCATCGCATAATTTCTTGTTATTTTTTTCAAACTCGTGCTTATGCATTTACGCTTACATAGTATAAATATTCAGGTTACTTTACTGTATTTGAGTCGAGTGTAAATATGCAAATTTGTATGCCAAAAACAGAAGAAAAAAAACATATAAAGTTTTGTGCTTCAACTTAAACTTGACTGTGATCCCCCGAGTCTGAAACTCTGACACCTGAGATGAGAGAGAGACAAAATAAATAAATAAAACAATGAAGCAAAAAAAAAAGAGAATGAGTCATAAATTATTCATTGTTGGGTGATTTGTGATGATTTGTGAACCAACTCATCCGGTCAAAAAATTGTAAGGTTAACTTTTATGTGGGATATATTATCATCACACGTGTGTATATTTTTAATAGACAGACGTAGACGAAATGTACATAGGTAGGTAGGTATCTAATGTAGATAACCCACCTATCAATATTGATCACTTTTGAGTCAGTGTGCCATAATGCCAGCATCATAAATAAATAAGGATCTCTAGCTATCCAAACGGTTCATAAATCAGCCTCTGGTGGTGCAATACCATTTCAAGTTTTTATTTTATTTTATTTTAAAACAAAAAAAAGGAATAAGATAACAAGTTAAAGAAACGAAACAAATAAAAATAATGGAAACAGACAGAAAATCACATAACTCATATTACATTTTTTTTCATGCTGCTCATCGTTTTCATTTTACACGCAAACTGCCGACGTATTTCAAAGAATAAAACTATACATTTTGCATTTGTTTTTTTATATGTGGACCTATGCATTACTTTTCTAGCAAATAGCAAAAAAATCCAATAAATTTTCTCTCTCTCTCTCTCTCCCATGCAAAAATAATCACAAAACAATGATAATATTTCATTTCACCATTTTACAAATTATCCCAACATTCCATTCTTTCATCAATCTTGTTCCCTATTTCATTTCCCCGATATGATAACAACTTCTACCTACACCACACCACCGTTTACCATACCAGCTTGAAAATGTAATATAACCATATTGACCAGAATCCATATTATTTGTAATCACCCAGAACAGCAATGTATATCATATCACCGATATTATTATCAGCTTTGCAAGGTGAAAGATTAGACTACAAAGCATATACTTGAGTCTCTGAATAGTAAATTGAAGAAGATTTTTCCACCACTACCACCATCACCACACAAGGTGAAGTCAGGTGAGTATACGTAATAATTAGTAGACCACGCATTTTTTCCTTATCTCCTTATAATTTTTTTTCCTATTCTGCAGCTTTATTACATTTTTATGTTATTTCATACCTTCAGGGTTGCATTACTGTACGCTATTCATTGCTCATTTGCAAAAATATCTCCGAAGATAAAAAATATCATCAGCAATCCTCACAAACAACAAAACAAACTAGCAACTAGCCTTCAAGCCATGTAACAATGAACAAGCCAAGCAGTAGTAGCATTTATTATTATTATTATTATTATTATTATTTTCATGGTTTTTTTTATCAGTACAAACAAGGCAGCTAAAAAGGAAAAGAGACGACGAATAAGAAAAAAAAGAAAACCCTGAAAGCTAACTTCTCTCTCTCTTTTCAGCGACTTGACTTATAAGATTAAATGACTGGCTGAGAAAAGAAGCTTTTCTTGTTTATTGCAAAGTGTACAGACTTGAGACTGTCACTGGTGGCGTGTAGTAAGTAGTATCTCATATTGTACAAAAAATATAATTTATCCTAGCAAAAGCTATCATGTGAATATTAATGAGTCCCCACACTGTACATACACCTTATTTTTCTAGTTTGCTATCTGCTGCATTGTTGCCGCTACTATGCTGATGCATATATCTTTTGCATTGTTACGTTTACTGTACTTTGATACGACTTTGATGATAATAATAATTACATATTATAATCTCCTCTCAATTGCACTGAGGTGAATAAGGAAAACTATTTGACTTACTGACTGACTGACTTTAATAATCTATTCAAGCTTTATATTTTTTTAACGGTGATGTTGCTCTTGTGGCTATATTAAAAAATGCTTGCTTTAAACTCTAAAAATTTGTCGTGAGTAAAATAGGTAGTTTTGTTTAAAAAGAGAGAGAGAGAGAGAAAATATGCAACACGAACAAAGTACAATAGTTTATATTAAAGCCATATTACAAATAATATCAGCATGCATCATGCTTCTCTCAGGTAGCCCACTGTACAAACAGTAGTCCAACTCTCTTTTGTAGATACAACAATTACATATTATATACTCAAGTGAAAGAACCGCTTAAGTAGCAAAAAATATGCATATATATTTTTTTCTATTTTTTTTCTATTTACACTTTACACGGATCATTCATTTCATTCTTGTGTGTAGTGTTGTGTAGCTCACAATGTAGTATCCCGTTCTTCTCGTTTTTTATACATATTTTGTCGTTGTTCTTCTTCTCAACTGTGTGAGTTGAGTACTTAATCAAATGCTAAGTATGCATTATTTAAAAAATGCACACCGACACTACTACATACTACCTCCACCACCACCTCTAGTATTACAAGTGCATTTTTTTAGGCATGTGTGGTGTGCTGTATTAGTGTGCGCGTCAAGCTTTACCCTTTTTGACGTCTCGTCTCATAAAGTCGTTTAATTATCATCATCATACGGTAAGCCACACATATGCACCTATACAATATCAACAACAATAACAACAACAATACCGCAATTTATTTTGGGCTAATACCTACCTAAAGTGCTCTT
>JAITYZ010002151.1:0-18204 GCA_027744595.1 Paronellides praefectus
CCCCGAAAATAATACAGCATATGTTTTTCTCCATCAAACCCATAGCAAGGACCACGTCCTTCGTGGGTATAACAATAGACAGCCTAAAATCAAAATCAAGATATCCTCCTAAAATGTTTTAAACTCAGAAATTTAACACAAATAGGTAATGAAAAATTTGAGGGCAACATACATCGTTTCTTCCAACGATAAAATGATCCTCCGTTGACCCTTCAGCGTAACAGCTGCAATTTATCTCACCACCTACCCTGTCACCTTGAAACTATTGACAAAGCAATCAATATACATTTGTAGATACAAATGTTTAATACAGAATTATTATTCTCCACAATTTGCCAAATTTGCACTTACATTCACATCCCTGTCTTTATTTGTGACATCAAATGGAGTAACCGCATTTTTTGAAACCGAGAAAAGAATGATAGACTTTTCCATTGTTTTGAACGCTAATCCTGTAACAGACCCATGGTCCCCTTCTCTTTGTAGTATTTTCGGTTTTATGCTACGACCACGGGTAAGTTCACCACGATATAATTGAATTTCACCATCTTCATATCCGACTGCGAGTAGTGTTAAATTTTCATGGACAGCAAAACATGTAGGTGGCTTCACTCGGCTCAATTTTATAACGCTGCAACAGTTAAAAATAATAACGATTCACATTCGTATTCTCCGTGTATAATACACGTGTAATATGTAATATAATTTTTAATACGTTTTTAAGCTCAGTCGACTCCTCATTGGATCTTGTTCGACTAACGCAGCATCCCACACTTTCAAGGAATAAGAAGCGGGTTCATCTTCCTGTTGCAAGACAAAAATACATTAAGTGATTTGTTAACTTAATTTCTCAGTAAAAAAGAGAGATTAAGATTAAGAGTTGGGAGCCTTACACCAAGTGTAAATAAATATGATGACTGTCGACACTGATGAATCTGAACAATCCCTTTCAGATGAGCTTCAGCAACGGTCTTCGCCTGTAATTGTCGCGTAATAACGTGCATGGCCCCATCTGAGTCTCCAAGATAAATGCATCCTCTTCCACATGACCCACATCGTACTGACGCCCCCTAGTCTCACAAAAACAAAAATAATACTGTACACATTTATACACCACGTCGCGTCGGTGTGATCACAATTAGTAAAATTTTATACGCCGACATTATCAGAAACAGTCTTTATAACTGCTTTTAAATCATTGTTTCTTTCAACGTCAGACAGTACGAATACGAAGTAATGCACATAATGGCCATCATTTAACTTTGTTAGATGAAAAATTCAATGGTTTTCTGTGCAAGGAACAGAGTTTATATCTTACTTTTAAGGTCTCCTGTACACTTATATCAACATCAATCTTTTCCAAGTCAAAAAATTGAAATCGACGACACTGAAAAAACAACGTGTGAAAAAAATTAATGAAAGGACCAAATTTTACGACACAGCATAATAGGAAAGTGATTTATTTTATGCCATGTTAAAACTTAAAAAATACTTGTATTCCTACCTGAAATAAGGTCATCTTGATTGCTATCAGATATCCAACAGTAAAAGAAAAGTTTCATTCACTGCAAAATCTACAAAAAGGGTTTTGACAGTTGTTTTTCATACTTTAGCGTGCATTACAATTATGTTGGAAGTATAGATTTCTCTGCCCTTTTATTCAATTCACTTTACTGCCTATCATCTGCTGATCTGCTGACGGTCCAGCCCACAAAACCATCACACGCATGTCATCATTTATTTGACTTGTATACTTTCAACTTTTGCGTTTACAATACTATCATATGGTTGAGCACGGCAAGATAGCCGATCATCCCGGAGATGGAATGCAGCAATCTTACCGATTTCTTTAACCAACAAATTGTGCATGTACTTGTGTGAGAGCATAAAGGCGTACATGCTACTTTACATGTTTTAGTTTAAAGTGTTAAAAAATTACATTCATTTATAGAAAAAATCTGGAAAACTTACTTGTACATTATTGTACAATCTTTGTTAATCCTGAAAAGTTCCAGGTTCCTGTAACGCTTTTTCAATGAAATTTTTATGTTCACAGATCACCAGAAATTCATCATAATGACGTTAAATATTTATAGTCACATTTATAGAATCAGTTCACTGGTAAATAGATGATTGAATATAGCATTTTTATGAGCCACACAGTGCTGTACAGGTGCAAGACCCTCGATTAATTCACGCAAGATTTTATTTGGAAAACCAGTTTTTTTATTGATTTTGATGATATACCTAGTTCTTTTTGTTCTAGTCTGGATTGAGATGGTAGAAAACTAAATAATACAAAATTGTAAGATGCGTATGACGTATGACTGTGATGCTTGTAGTTTGCTTTTGCTTTATATAATTACCTATAAAATACATTATTTTATTCAGGTAAAGCATAGTATCATTGCACATTTGCATATCATAATCTCTGGATATCATCCTACGTCATTCAATCAATAGGTAGTGCAAGCTTGCAAAGTCCATGTCTTTGCTTGGAAAATAAGATATACTGCGAAACTACGTTAGATTTACTTGATATATTACAGTAAAAGTAGATAAACTGCGAAGAAATGTGAAGAGTCTCTAACTTTAAAGTGGCTGAAAATTAAGTTTTCATTAAAGCTACACAAACAAAGTAAGCACCGTAGTCTGTAAAATTAAAGCCAAAATGAAGGTAGAATTTCTGATTGTTGTGATAATAGTAATGATCAGTTTTCTTCACTTGATCCAAGGGCAATCTCTTGGCCGACAGAGGCTAAAACCACAAAAAGGTACTTCGATTTATCTAAATCAATGCTCTTATACATTCCATCTGAGATTATTAATTAATTAAATTTAATTTTACGAAAAATTAATTGCTAATATTATATAATTATATATTTGTTATTTAAACATAGTTATTCTAGCAAGCAAATTAAAATCAGACTATTTTGTTTAATTTGTTTTCATTGTGTTCAGTCAGGAAAATATCCAACACAAAAATCATATTCCGTGAAGATGACAATGAACCTTTGCTCCCGATCCCTACTTTTCCAACTTCCACATCCACGCACAGGTCACCAATCCCACGGGAATCAGTGTCACAAAATCGTCCTACAAAACAACCTATCGAAAAAGCTACATCTAAGGTTCCTAAAATAAAAGTTGAAAGTGTAACTCAAGGAGGTCGCATAAAGCCGGCGACTTCAGCCCCAGTCACAAAGCGTTCAACTACAGCTGTCTCCTTAAAGACCACAGCAAAGCCCCAAAGTTCTTTCAACAAAAAGCGTAATCCAAACGAAAAAGTTGAAAATCGAGATGTTGAAGAATCTCCTATGCAAAATGGAAGTTATTACGTGCCATTCAAGAAAATGGGAAATTGAAAACTTTAACAATGTGATGGAAGGCATAAATCAAACAATATTATTTTCAATCAATGATGCTTGTGAAACTCAAACTATTTAATAAAATGTCCAATTTAATTTGTACAAATATTATCAACTGATAGTTAGAAACTTTATACTTTACAAAAGAAAGCCATCTGTATTCATTCGCTTATATTCATTAATTATATTATAACATACCTAACTACCTGATTGAATTTGTAATATATATCTGTCTGTGAAAGGGTAAAAATAGGAGCATTGATAAAGGTATAAATTGAGAAATAACGTTAGAGGTTTAGAAAACCATTAGGTAGCTACGCATTTACATTAATATAGTGAGGAAACTAACAACTAGGTATGTCAATAGTACTGGGGCAAGATGAGACTCGAAATCTTTTTTATTGATTTTAGACTCGTGGACAATAAATCCTTGAAATTTGTCTGCGTTGTCATCAAATTACGTTTATAAGGAACCATATATTTCATTTCAGGTTCTTCCTGAGACTCACACTCCAAGCCACATACTAGTACAGGAGATGACAAATAGCAAAAACAAAAATAATATCCGAAATTAGGGTTTATTTCAAATACTAAATAATTATGAACAATACCAATAGGTATGCCTTGTTTATATGCCTCATTACGAAATTTATAGCATTTCTAAGACACTTTATCTAATGATGTCTTTTTACTCCAAAAAGAACTTCCTTTTCGGTTCTATTATGAGCATGGTTATTTAAGGTTATTTATTTCTGACTTTTTGGCAAACATCAGTCTAATTCTAATATTCTATGTTCATATGCATGTGTATAATAATGTATACTGTGGATCGGAGCATAAAAGAATATGTAACTGTTCCGTGATATGTATGTATTTTTTTGCAGTCTAGTGACACGTAACCGTAACGTGTGTCGGTTTAGTTAGATACCTGTGTAAACTGTATGAATTAATAATTTGTAAAATAATGTAGTAAAGAAAAACGCAACTGGAGTTCAACGTTTCAATATAAATATCCAGATTTTAATGCATTACGGAACTAACCTATAGTCTGTTAATTTCATGAAAACTGGGTTCCACGTCTCTATAAACGGGCTGCTGTTATTAGACTGTCTTGACTTTGACTTCTCAAGGCGAAAAGAGAAAGTCTTTTCCAGCAATGTTCTCATGAGTAAGGTTATGCTGACTGCTCGTTTTTAGAGGAAATTTCTCCGGTTTTTCCCGAGAAACCCCTTAGCGCTTCTTTTGTGTTTGAACCCTGTGTATCATTGTGAGATGTTTTCTTTTATTCCAGTTTGTCCTTCCTCGTGAAATGAGACGTAAATCAACTTTCCGTTGCTGAACTCGACATGTTGCTAATATCAAAATTAGCAATTCCTCCAATTTGTATTCAACGATTGTGAATTTCACTCGGACAGCACATCAAAAAGTAGCAATGTCGATGACAACTTTGCTTGGACTTAGCTTTGGAGTTTTTCCATGCCTTTTGGTAAGTAAGAAGAAATCTCCTAAAGTATTTATTTCCCAAGAGTTTTACAAAATATTTATATACTAATTTTTTACATTATATTTGTTTGCAGTTTGGCTTCATCATGCTTATCTCCCTGTTAGTTTGTGAATACATTGAAGAGTATGTTGCAAAACATTTGTGCGCTTGGAAAAACCGCCGGAGACGAGGTTTAAGAAGTTTCTACAGAGGTAAAGTTATTTAGATTTCACTACTAAAGTTAAAGCTATTGCTTATATGTATGTATTTTCCCAAGCTATTAGGATTGCTTCAGACAAAAGCCCAATTTTGTTCTATTGTTATAGTAAGTGGGAGTTTACCAGATAATTTTGGTTTGTCCCCGTCAATTAACAATAATGATTTCATTTCAATGTAGGTAATGTAGAAAAGTAAATGTATCCAAGTGCATTGGTTGGGAAAATGAAAATACCTATTTCAGGATTTATTCGGTATTTTAATTATTTTATTGTTCCATTGCTGTCGTGTAGACTTCCGTGAAAGAAGAAACGCACACTCACACAGTAGCACAGAGGCTGTGCAGCACTATTCCGCTCGATCCAGATGTTTTTCGTCTTCGTCCAATGTTTGGGTAGGGGGAAATGGAGAGAACGATTCAGGAGATAGTGGGTATTTGGCAGACGGAAATCTCCCTCCTTCAGCTCCCCCCACGGAAAGACCTGCCCTTTATGGTGCTCAACATTTTACTCACTCATCAAATTATCAATTGGTGCCAGTGGATGATTCACCACCCAGCTATGAAGAATGCGTCCTTCCTCGAGCACGTATACAAAACAGTAACATTGATGCTCATGGGGTCGACAATGCCAGAAATCCCAACAATGAAAATAAAAAAGCAAAACATCACAAAAAGTCTTCCGTAAAGAAGTCATCATCAAAAGAAAAAGACAAAGATAAGGAAAATTATTGAAATTAAAATGACATCAGAAACTGCTATTATTGTATTTTCTGAATAACCGTTTACTACATGTTCACTCTAGCTTAATATTATAATTATTATGCAGAAACGATTCGCTACTACTTTTAAATCGAGATTATCATAAAGCAAAAATTAAATACATACGCCATGTTTAAAACATTTGTTAAAAACTACTCTAAACGTTACACTTGCATAAATGTTACATAATGTTACGCATAATATAAAGAGTAAAATGTGTTTTTTTTGTGGTTAAGATCACATCATTGTAACGATACAAACTGCAAGGATACGATGCACGAAAGATACCAATTTTCAGCTATACCAAATTACTTCTATCCCCATCTCTAATTCACAACTCAGCGTTTTAGAAGCGCCACGCTTTACATTTTATGTAACTTTTTTAAAAAGCTTGGTCAAACAATTTGTGTCCGTTTTTTGGTTCTGTCTGTGGAACACGCTTTATTTATTTAATCTTTTTCTTGACATGCAGAATGCAGTTAATCGTTTAAGTATCTCGTTCTATACGCATATAGTTTTAGACACTCGCATAATATTAGCGTAGATAGAGGATGAGCAAGTTGGTTTTATGACCTTGTCTCACACAGTTTTCAATTTTAAAGCCTTGCACATGTACAAACATACTGGCATGAGGCATGAAGCATCCAATATTGTTGTGTAAGAAAGAAATTCGTACTGTATCAGGCCGCTCCTGGACAAAGAACAACTTTTTATTGCATTTTAGAGACATTACACATTGTTCAATTATTAATAGGATGCATACGTACAACGTAACCGTACGTACAATATAACCGTAAACCGCAGGTAATTACTTGTCCTTCCGTACTCATATCTGCTGAATTTATTTGAGAGGAAATGTGACTTGCAAGTAAAATTTCCTCTCAAATAAATCTTCAATTAGAATGACTGTCGGAAAAGTTAAAACTAGAAGAACAACTTAACTTACATCCTGAAAATGTAGTTTGAGATCTATGGAACGTATTCGAGCCAATGTAAAAGTTTATAACATCCACTACAACTTTGAACAAAAATAAGTTGGTGTTTAATATTTAAAACAATAATATGTGTTGATTATCGATTTAGTGCGCAATACGTGTACTTGTGGGTTCCTGTTCCTATTACAAAAAAAGTAAATAATATGTCTACTGTGACTGTAAATACATCCCACATTCCATGATTCAATATAATCAAAATAAAGTGAAAAAATAATTGAAATACCTAACACAAACCCCTGCTTTGATAGTAAAGCTTGCAATTTTACAAACGAGCTTGAAATATTTGAACCGTTTCCAAATTTTTGGTGTTACGTTTTCACTGTTTATTTTCTTAGATTAAAGATAAGTATTATTATCGGCGTGGCTATATCGTTGCCATTTTGTTAAACATCAACATTTTGGTGGAGAAAAATGCATTTTACTTTGTAAAAAAAAACTAAAAATATATCGCGTACCACATACATTTCAGCATTTAAATGTTTGCTGAAACGGAATAAAATCAACTAATTTCTAATAGATTATTCAGACTTCATATTCTTTCCTCCTCATTCATCATCCAATGTTCAACAATATTGCTGCATTATGACTTAAATAACAGCATTGAATTTTTACTTTGTGATAATACGTGTAAATAATACATGCATACTATTTATGTGATTCACACAGCTACACTCAAATTTTTACCAGGCAGGCTTTTACCATATGGTATGCATCCATTTTATTGCGTGAAAAAATCAAGTTTCGGCTAAAAATAAAAAATCTTCCTTTTCTGTAAACATTTTCTCTATAATGATAATCGGGCGGATGCTAGCAGATGCCTTCAGTGATTTACTTAATGCTTATTATTTGCCATTACCATAAAGTAAAAAGTAGTAGGTGGGGAGGGGCAAGATGATATACCTAATCATATTTTTTACATTTTGGTATTGCACTACCTTGAAATATTTTCACTTTTCATTTATGTAATGACAAACACATTGTGAATCCCGGTTCCCGGTACATTTAAGTGCACTCCTTCATAAAGGGTTTTTGATAAAAAATGAAAGGAAGTTGGACATGAAAGAATCTTTCACATACATTTTTTAATAGTGGGACGATCAAAAGAAAAAATATTAAGATATTGTAAGTATTATTCTAATCGATCTAGTGTTCAGGAACAAAAACAGGGAACAATCATGTTCTCCCATTTGACCCAAAACTTTTGCTGTGAAATCCCAACATGATCATCTTATCACACACACATCATGTTTCGCACGCCTGTATATGTCACGTAGATTTAGATTTCATGTGACACTTTGAATTGGTAGGACAATAATAATGTAAAAGGAAGCCAGTTCCAGTTCTGTCATTTCTAAGTGAAGTCGCATGACTATATTGCGAGAGTAAACAAAATCTTGACGAAACTCTTGTTTGATTTGGTCAAAGCATTTGGTTGTTTATTTTGTTGACACTCATCCAGTTGGCACTTGGCAGCTGCCATCTGCATCTGTTCAATATGGAACTTGATTTGGTACTCAGCCTCCAGAAACTGGATACTGAATGTCCATTAAGTAAATAATGTAATTTTGTTTGCAAAGCTGCATCCTTGTAACGCATTAAGGAAGGTCCACTGTTTTTTGTTAAAAAAATCGTGCATATTTATAATTACCTACATACCTATATTATGCTTATTTTGAGGAATACAGAATTTGTAGTAGCTTCATTGTGTTATTGGACCAGATTTTCTTGCGGGCTAGGATAAAAATTTAGAGGCCACGCTGAATCTCTGGAGTATTGAAATTAAACATGATTAGTGCGCTTTAACTTGTGCGTGTGGCAAAATAACTTATAGTATAAAAGCATTTGAGCGGAGTACGAAAGCTCGGCAGACTGAACTGCTATATTTATAAAGGAATACCACCAGTGCTTAATTAAATCAGCAAACAGTTCAAGCCATATTAATTTCCTTGCTACTACAATTCTCTACTGGTCCATTTTATCCATTGGAATCAAATTGAATTTCTAAGTACTACACTGTTCAAATACGGAGATTTGGGATAGCCATAGGCTATAGTCAATAATATGTGTAGGAGTATTAGGTATGTAGCTCCCATACTTTCATTACGCCATTATCCCAAGAGAAATCTTCACCCACATTCTTACAGTACAATTTCCAGCGTGAGAGCAAAAACATTTTTCTGTTACACCTTTTCTCCCTAGTTATTTCGGATTGCTGTAAAGCAAGCAATGTTTCATCATGCGAACTGTGTTTGACCGTACATCCGTTTCACACATTCATCATTAAACTAGCAAATCATTTAACTGATTTCACTCAAATACGTTGCACGAACAATGGGCCAAGAAGGCCAAGAGTTCGAATAGTTTTCTTCAACCAATGGACCTGTGTAGATAGGTTCGCATTTCCATTCTCACTTCTTCGGCACCTTTCTTTTCCACAAAAGTTTATCAATTCACCCCTTGAAAATAAAATTTCTGACAAAGACAATACGTTTTCTTATAAATATGCTACCCAAATAAACACAACACAACCAAAGATTTTCCTTCACGTACATATTTACATCCAAATTATATTTTATAATTTCTCCAACATGCAGTACTTGTCGCTGGTAGACAAACATTACCCCATTAATTAGGTTAAGCTCCAATATGTGCATATTCCTAAGCAAGGTGGACTTTTGGCGTAAAACAAGTTTTTTGATATGTAAACAAGTCTGTACTTAAATATGTATGTATTGCCAAAAGTCCATTTTATCTTAGGAATGTGAAAAGCTTCTGCACACCGAGGGACTTTACTGCATTGAACCGTGTTGACGCAAGCGCTCGTTGCATAAGAGCTCATGACATATGCATTGTACTCCTGATATTGTTTGTATGAAGATCACGAAAACCAGAATGATGTGCGGCAGAATTGTCTTACATGATCCTTTTACATTGGCTACATTTATTGTTATGTCTTTTGTTTTTCTGCAAAGTCTTAAAGTGATGATATCTTGCAAAACGGCCGATCCTTTTTTCGAGTAGAAGACTAATACATTTTCTACCCATCTACAATTTCACACTTGGTGTCGTACTGGGTTATGTCTGTGACGTCTTGTCCCATGCACAGGAATGCAATAAAAACTTGTTAATCGGAAAACACTCTCCGGTATCCTGTTTAGATTTTCAGAATGATGATGATGATGCTATCTGAACCTACCCATGAGCATCAACATATCAACCATGACACAATTCATCATGACTGAATTACCTCAAGGCTTTCATCATCATCCAAGAAAACACCAATATCCCAACGACCAAAGGAATTTTATCATCCGCTTAATTAATTTTCAAATAGTTTGTGCTTGTATGTCTTCAAGTTTGATAATTTCCTGGGTCAGATTTGTTGGCCAATACGCATCTTGATTGGATTACGTTCTTCACATAGTTTATTTTCTCTTCAATTTATTTTTTATAATATCAGAAGTTCAAGTAAATATGGAAAAACTAAACAGAATTACGTGTGAATTGACGAGTTTATCCAGTCACCTTTTTATTGTGGTGAAAGCATTGTAAAGTTCACATGGTTCACATGGTTCACATAAATACATAATTTATAGGACAAGTCCCAGCGTGCAATGCACAGCTCAAGGTTTCTTTTTCCCTAGATAACTAACAGGTCAGTGATTTCGATTTCCAACAGAAAAAAAGTTATACAAAAACTTACATTACGTCAGCTGCTTTACAAAGTAAAATGTAATTCCTCAGTACATTAATGACCTTGTGTGCTAGGTGGCAAACTCCAAAGGTCGATGATAATTGAATGGATCCTAGATTACTGAAATATCATATATTTTTCAATAACGCCATCCACCCCCCGCTTACATCTACGGTCAAATCACTGTCTCCGCCAAGAAAGCACCTACATCACCTCAATTCCAAGAACAAATCATGTACATTTAGTTGATTGGCACTGAGCGTGTTGTCAACATGATAAATTGCCCATCTACACCAGCAGTACTTAATTTTTCCGTTCGTGACACGAGTTAATTTGAAGGAATCCAGTAAGATTTCTGGTTGACATTCAAATAACATTAACTTAAACCTTGGATGCAAAAGAATAAACACCGAGAAATAAATGGACAACTCGCAAATTACATACCTATACCTACATTATTTTCTGACATACTTAACAAGCCCAGCTCGACAACTCTAATTAGCACATCAATCAATAATAATTTGTACAACAATAAAACATACACATAGTTTTTTTCCTGTATGCATAACAGAAGAATGCATTATACATGAGACATCAAGGATGCGCCATATCTTCCACTAGATGAAGCCATTCTCGTTCGTGCTCCAATGGAATTAATGAGCTCTTTTCTCTCTTCTTCACCTCAACTTGCAATCATTGTACACTGAATACAAATAGCTTTACAAAAAAGAGAGAGTTAACTGAGAGGAGTGAGTGAAAACTTTCCGCATGGCATGGTCCCACTTGCTCGCACGTCAAAGCATCCTCATCAGCATGCCGCATATTATTCCTGGTGCTGAAAGAAAGTCGTAAACAAAAAAAAGAGAAGTTGCCGTTTTCATGCTGTGTTTGTGGTGGTGGTGAGTAGTATAAAACAGGAAGCCTCTAACTGTTACGACCCCTTAGCGGTAAATCCATCATCTTCATACCTTTTTATTCCAAACATGCTGGTAAAGAAGGAGAAAAAAATGGGAAAATGAAGCTAATGGTAAATGTAAGGAATATTTTTTACCATTTCAAGCTAGCCTGATTTCAAAATCCGCTGAGATATATAAAAAAAAACAAAAAAAGTGAAAGAAAAAAGGCTATTTTATTATAAGGCTAGCTGATATACTTACCTATATACATAATATACCAGCTATTAGTGAGATATATATCTGCCTGGGAGGAATATATATTATATAAAAAAAGGGATGATGGTGGTCTTAATATATAGTCTCATAAAACTATCTTATCATTATCATCATCATATATACAACAATAACCGTATTCACCCATAAATACATTTATGTACGTGTACTGTTCGTATACATATATTTGTAAAGTAGTCAACCATTTCCAAAAGCCGGTCGTTTGGGTGCGATCATCATCATTCTTCTGTCTGTACTGTGTAGTACACACAATGTAAAAAAAAGAAGTGCATGATGATACCTTTTCCTTTCATCATCAATATTTTCGCCAAAAGGAAAGCGCACGCTGTGAAAATTTGTTGATGTTGTTGCTTACTTTTTTATCCAAATAATCCCTTTCTACATCGTCACTTCAAACACTACACAGGTATAAGGATGATGTCCGTACATTCAAACATTTACTGCGGATAAAAAAAATCCTTTGCTACGATTTTTGCACAGATACTTTTTTTTCACTAAAACCAATCCATTACCTCCAACAGCCATGGAGGATCCAAAAAAAAATCTTTGGTTTACATATTATTTCTATGTAGCAAAAATGTACAGAATACAAAAGGTTGTTGGTGAGTTCATATCTATTTTTTAAATATCTCTCATACGGCGGAATTTATCGTTTAAAAGCTTCGTCTTTTCGTTGGAGGCAGGCATTTAGGTCAATGCTAATATCAGTTGTTAAAAGCATACAAAAATAAAGAAATCGCTCAGAAAGGGGATCGCTCGTTGAGATTTTCTCCGAGTATGATTTAAAAAATTGACAAATTCTGACTAAGTACACATATATGTGTTTAGCTAAAAGCATAAAACACATATGACTTTAGACGTAAACCCTTTAACCTTCTTGTAACCTCGAATTATAAAAAACAAAAAGGTTTTTTTTCGATATTGTTCATCTTAGTCAGCTCACTCATCGCATTATAAAAAAAGGATTTATAAGTAAAATCTCTCTGCATCTTTTTTGTTTGTGTGTGAGTGGACCTGTTTTATGTATTGTATTATTTACGTGCTGAGTAATCCTTCATTTCTTTCTTCAGCGCGATATATTGAGCAGCAGTGCCTCCCCACGACTTGTTCCTCCTCATTTCCTGCTTTCCAAATTGATTTTCTTTAGTGCTGCTAGTAAAACTGGCTAACTGACTGATTGTGATAGTAAAGTGTTTAAAAGCTAGGATATTTGAGATTTTCATCTCAATATTCATACGCCATATATCACGAGAATAAACATACACATAAATTTGTAGCAAGCGACCCAGAGATATACAGAGAGAGATGGTGATGCTAGCGGTGTTGATGTTTCTCTCTCCTTCATCTTTCTGCCTGTCACCGATTGCATTAACCTCGTCAAAAACCATTGCCACTTGAGTGATTCTTCTCTACTATTGTTAGTTTCTTTCTGTATTTTTTTCTTCTGGCGCAGGAAAGAAACTTGATCCGGATTTTTTGTGAGAGATATATTATGTGTATTTATCAATCCACGTCTAAAACCAAAACCATCAACGATATCATTATCATCATCGAAAAAGGAACACTCAGCTTTTTTACTTCTTGTTTTCAGTCATGTAGACAAAAGTTTGCAAACTTTTTCGCTATATACGCATGTTTTGTTGGTCTGTCAGTCTATATATAGCGATGAAACCTTATTAAACTTTTTTTCCGAAGAATCTGCAAGAAATTTGAGCTACAAGAAAAAATTATAATTATAACTTTTTTGACCAACAAAAAAATATCAACGCACCGAGATAAGAATGGAAATTTTTGTCATCTAATTTCTCGCAAAAAAAGTTACACAGGTTGATAATGAATCCAAGAATTTATCGTCATCCACAACGGGGTTTTACAGTGTCTTCGACTTGTTCACAAAAAATATCATAAAACATTAGCACATTACGCCACTTGAATGATTCCGTTGTTTTGACTTTTATCATCCTTTCCATTTAATGCTTGATAATACACTATTATAAACATGTTATATTTTTATAGCAAGCCATATATACATCCATTAGTTGTCTTGTTTGCTGTGACTGGCACCTCTCCACTTTATTAGACTCCACGTTTTAATATGTTTAATATTTACACAACTACAGCCAGTGATAAAATATAGTCTCTCAGTTTTTAAGGGAAAAGGCATCAAAAAGTTATCGCATTCATTCTATCAACAGAACACACAGCATAATATCATGAAGCCATCATAATATCATCATCAGATACCTCTTTGACGAGCACCAACAACAGCACAAGAAGACACGAACCAGCAACGCTGTAAAAAAACTAGAAACGAAAACCGACTCATCATAATATTTCTCTGCAGTAGTGTTAATGTCTTCATCATTATCATTACATTTTCTCGTACAACAACAACAAAGTGAAACGGTGGTGGTAGTAGCAAGCGAGTATACCTACGTACAGAAAAAAGTCGCATTTTTAAACATCTGCGGTTAAAAGAAGCTAAACTGTTCACAATTTTACAGCCATAAAAAACTATTCATTTTTCTTCTGTTGTCAGCAGTAAGTAATTTTGTTCTCTGGCTGCTGTGTGGCGTGCTTACAGGATCATAAAAAATGGAAAGTTATGATAAAAGTGTGTGCACAAGTTACCTCGCTTATTAACAGCGTTAGTCATCCAAGTTCTGTGATCAACACCAGTCTGTCTAGCGAGGCAGAACGTAAAGTGTTAGGAGCGCAGAGGAAGAACATCATTGCATTGATGGTGCTTTTAGCAAACTTTATTTGACATTTTGTGATTATCATACATTAAGGATGCCAATTAAACAAAACTGTTCAATCAAAAACTCAGGGAAAAAACTTAATTTGTTTGGAAAGAAGGGAGAAGCTTATTTTTATGATGTTTACTCGGACGTATTTACTCGGGAAGCTTTGTTCACTTGAATAAAAATTGTGTACTGAACAGAAAGGAAGGGTGATTACTTGGCGTTGAAGCATACACCTCTTCACACTTACAGCAACTTACATGTTTTTTTTTCTATAGATGTTGGACTCAAGTGTCGATATTGTGCCAAATTTTAAGTCAAGAACGTGTGATGTCGGAAGCATAAAAAAGATATCTAATCAATCGTGATCTCATCCTCTGACCCTTTCAGCATTTATAAGCCACCAATTACTGGAGATAATAAAACGACCAAAGTAAAAAGGTTTTAAAAGGATAAAAAACACACACTTTTTTATGTCCACACGTCGAAATATATATATACATATAGGTTGTTGTGTCAGTGTCCATTTAAATCTTCCGCCTATATTTCTTTTAAAACCGAACGTGCAAAACTGATAAATAGGAAGCTTACAGAGTACCATCACCAATTCTTTCTTCGTTTCAACAAGAAAATAAAAGAGATAGTAAAAAAAGGTAGAGCAGCCCGAGCTCTCCGAAAAAGTGAACAGTGCCGCAGCTGGAAAAAGAAGACCTTGATTCATAAAAGATTCAGTGCACTTTCCCTGTGTATAATAGAAAGAAAAAAAATTCTCTGGACACCATTGATGTAATAATATAATAATAGGGAGGACGAAGAATATTGGCAAAAAATTGTTCACAGTCTAAAAAAAATCCCCCTTTTACTTTGTCATATGATTATATAACTTTTTTAATCATCATCGTCATTTCACCATCAAAAATACTTTGTTCATTTTGCACGAATGAAAGTGCAAGAGAAAAACAAAATACTTACAACGGTCTACCCTTTCCGGCCTTGCTCTTAGCTCTCAATTGCTCTTGTTCATGGACGGCATCTTCATTCGCTTTTCAGACACAGACTCGGTGAAAGGGAATGCATGCCTCCATGTATTTTTTGATTGAACCAATCAGACAGACAACAAGGGAGAAAACGACGGGCTAGTAAAAAAAGTTGCTCCATACAAGGACGTGGAGGGAAAAGCACATGGATTACATAAGATACTACACAGTTACCGTTCTGGTGTCATATCTGGAGGACCACCACCATCAGCACATTTTCGGCAAGGAGTAGGTTAGCGTAGTAGTTTCAAGACAAAAGAGAAAACTTCTTGGAAGAAAAAAAAAAGGTTGGTCGGGTGACAAAGCCTGTGCAACTGAGGACTCAAAGTTTTAGCATAAGATTTTTTAGGAGCTGCATATTATACTGCATACCGTACAGCAGCAGCAGCAGTGCCTAAAGCTTATAAAACTAGTCTGGTGGTAGTACTACTGAATTGCATAAGACAAGTTTTTCTGTTTTGGGGAATTTCTCAAGGGAAACTTGAAAAACGAGTTGGAGGAACCATCATCAGCAGCAGCAGCAGTTCTAGTAGTTTTGCTTTAGTTAGTACATTTGCGGCATTATGTGCTTGTGCATAAATACCAATGTACAAAAGAACAGGGAAAAGGGAGCTGAAGCAAAACACGGGTTTCTCGCATAAACCCTCTCTCTCTCGACTCCCGCACACATGGTTAAAAGCTCTGCAAGCAACTGCATGATAAGGAATATGGCTTTTTTCGGTCTAATTCATATTACACTGTGCTGCTGTTGCTGCTGTCGTACCATGGTCGGACTTTATAATCATACGCATTGATACAATTTTATATACGCATTCGATAGGACAAAACTATATAAGGGTTGTACTTGAATTTTGTTAGAGTAGTAGACTTGAAACGGCAAACATATCACAGAAAAACTCACTGCTTTTTTTCTTTATGTTTTTTTATCAGAGTACAGCGCAACTATATAGTCTTGCTATATAAGGCACATATATAGAAACATATATTTCACCTTGGATTCTAGTAGGTATATCTCCCTCATGATATTTTTCGGGTATTCCGGATCAATACTTGAGTAGCGTGTTACGTAGCGGGATTTTCATTCCTCCTTCCAAGTTCCCTTTTTGATTTCAGTTTTTGCTTGTCGTCTTTACTGAAAAATTATTTAGTCACCATGAGCAGACTGAAAATCTTATGGTGCGCTAAACAGTCATCATGTTGCACAGGTGGAGGATCCCGTGGGTGATTTTGGCTTTCAAAAGTAGAGTCAAAATGGGCTTGTTTCTGAATTCTTGATGGTGAAAAAAAGCAATATTTTTTTTTGGTTTTTCTCGCTCGTTCATCATACAAGAAAATAAGTATCTGATTTTTTGGGTTCTGTTGTATCTTACCAACTTCTGCAGCAACAACACTTGAGCGCCGCCGAGAAGGAAGGAGGAGGAGGAGGTTATAATGGCCTTGTTATGCAATAATAGTAGTACGTAAGTGTACATTAAAACAGCGCATTTTGATCATCTGTTTTTACGCCACATCTTCCGACAGTTCAACTATTCCAAAACGAATCACACGAATACTATATAAAATATCCAGCGTTTTTTTTGCAAATATACGTATATACTTCATATATTACGCCACTTCCGATGATCTTTGTCGCCCGCATCAAGATTACGGGACAACATGAATTCCTATTTGCTAGTCATTACAAGTCCCTTGTCGCCTCTAATTAATTACCCCCCTTCGTAACCCGAAATTTGTTCAAAGTGTCAGTGTGATTTGTTGTTGTTAATAATAAGGAGTATAGTAATAAATAAATGTGCTTTACGAGGAAAATTATATACTTCTTCTTGTCAAAATTGACGAGATAGCAAGGCAGCAATTATTATTATCGTTGTCAAATCCAGTGGCTCAAGTTTTCGTCATTACCCTCCTCATCATCAGGTAGCACAACAACAACAGAGAGGAGGAGATATAAGTTGTGCATTCATTCATCATTAAAGTAATCAACGCAGAAATAATCATATTAATCAAAGCGAGGAAGGAGGAGTTTTAGAAGCAGTAAGTAATCATCGAGCAATCGATCAAGACAAAAAAAAGCACAAAAAAGCAGAAAGCACTAAATAATTTCTTCTCTGAGTCTGTGATGGTATCATCTTATGCCACCGCTGCCGTAATGGACAAGGTTATGGGACCTATTCTCTTCTTTCTGGGTGGAATGGTTGTCGGTAGTACTCTCGTAAGTCAACTTTCTCTCTTTTAACTCTTTTTATTCTCAAACAACAAACATACATACCAATTTTATATTATATTTTCCGGAATTTCCGTCTCTATGTTGTTGATTACTTTTCAATTTATTATTAATAATGAGGTGCCGCCTACTCACTCCCTGTGAGTATGTAAACTATATAGTCGCTCTCTCGCCGTAGCAAATCAACTTGATGACAAGATATTTACTTCAATGCTTTCACCTTTGCACTTTTAATCGAACAATGATTATAATAGCAAGCATACTATACCGTACAAACCCATAATTTATGGATAACATACATAAATGTAGCTAAAATGTAAAAGCATTGCACAAAGTTCACCGCTAAATTTGGTTATTATTACAAACTTAGGTATATAGTTATATATATATATAGTCGCTCTGTGGATTTTAGCATTTTTTAGGCGTATTGATTGAAATTTTGCAATGAAGCATCCATCCACAATCCACACAATGCGTACTCTCACAAAAAAAA
>JAITYZ010002152.1:0-14722 GCA_027744595.1 Paronellides praefectus
TTTGTACAGAATCGGTATTAGCAAATCGGCACCATCAGCATGTATATGACACATTGGTACCAATTCGTTGCCTGTGATTGTTGCCACATCGGCAGATGCAAAGCGGCGATTTAGCTGGCATATCGTCACGCAGATATGGGTACCAGTTTGATAGCATATCGGAACGAAAATGCTTGTCGGGTTACTACGTACATTCCATGCAATACTCTTTTACTTCCTTGTGCAAAAAAACACTATAATAATGCGACATTGTACGTGGAGCGGACTGGTATTATTTACTGGGATCTTCATTTTTTCCTGCTTTTATCATCAGCACTAATGCCCCACTAACTCCTCACTATTACTCAATTTTCCACACCAATTGAGCTAAATTGATTCCCATTAATAAGGACCCACAGCGTTGTTCATGTATACATTACCACCACCACTACGACTACTGCTCCTGCTGCTCCTGTCAAACAGGAAAAAAATCCAACAAGAAAGTGAGTAGGAGAAAAAGAGGAAGAGAGACAAGGAATTTGATTAGTAATACCGGGAGGAGATGAAATGTAAGCGTGTGTATAGTCAAGCTGCTTTTCATGTAATTATTGGTGGCTAGTAGTTTAGTTTCCACGTTTAATGTCAGAGATTGTGAGTGTGATGAAAGCCAGTGAAATAATGCGCTTCCACTTACTCCCATTATATTATTAGTTTCTATACTTCAACCTATACCAATATTGCTTCTTTTTTATGCGTACTTCCTGTTTAACTCTCTCTCTCTTACCAGCATATTATCTTCTCTAATTTTCAAATGAAAATAGAATTATTTCTCTTATTTTGCAATTACTATCTCCTTTCAACAAAGTTGATTTCCCCTTCTACTCTTCTCATGCTGTAGACATTTTATTATCGGTATAAAATGTATACCGTTTCGAAATCAAAATCAGTCAATCAGGCTGAAGCCATCATCGAGGTTCCGGAATAAATAAAAAAGATCCCCTTATTAACAGCGGAGCTTCTTCACCCAAGTTTATTTACCTATAAAATTCTCCGAACTATAAGTACGTCACTGTGTAACATTTTATACAAAAGTTTTCGTGTAGATACAAAAACTAATGTATAAATTGTATTTATATCTCCTAAATAGTTTGCTGGGTGGAATGTTAGCAACAAAAAGTAGGTATATTATAGAGGGGTTCTTTGGTAGTATAGTCATAATCATGAATATATCGTATATTCAGTTAGTTTATTTAGTGGGTTAATTTTCCTAATTTAAACAATTTCACCTAAATCCTTGTAATTTGACACTTTTGACGGAGATTCTATTGTTTTCTAGCGGTCCACTGCTGTAAAATCCTTTAATTTTCAAATCACTCTCCAGACAACACTACTTGGAGTTGACGATAAACTTTTGGCTCTGTTGGTGAAAATGTTTTATTTTGTAACAAGTGTTTCTGTACAGTTGATCGGATTTAAATATGCATTTTAAACGTTTTTATCATTATTATTACAAGTGTTGCACTGCAAAAGAATCTATTGTTAAGCAAATCCTCCTGGAATAAAAATTTCACCCTGAATCTTTCACCACCATAAATCCATTGAGAACGGACAGAGACGAAGGATGGTTGGGTGTTGTAAATTGTAAACCCAACAAGATGAGATATCTACAAATGATGCGTTGCTAAAAAATTATACAGTGCGTGCGCACGAAGCAGCACATTATGCATTATACGTAATATGTGTATAGTATACAGTTGTTGCATTTTGCAAATACTAATAGTCATGTAACCCAAGAGAGTGAGACGAATAAATTTATTGATATAAAAACTGTTATTGTAATTGTATATACCTAGGTATACTTACATTGCATTTTTACAGGATACTACGCACATCTCAAGCTAGTTGAAAAGTCACATTTTTTACACCGTCAAATGTAAATTGAAGTGTCAAGAGTTCAAAAAAACACTCCCAAACATTGGGAGTCCCAATTGATCATTTATTATTATGCGTTCCGTGTTGTTGATGCCTTATTACCCGTTTCATTTTGCTGTGCTTTCTTTCCACCAACTTTCAGCATACACAAATAGGTACATTATTATTCGTGTCTGATAATATGCTGTAATAAGAAGCTCATTAGAAATTGGCCTTGTTCACGGACGGGGTTGAATTTATTTATTTTTTTTCTGCCGTGTTCACTCCTACCTTTGTGTCTTCTTCACATGTCCACATGTACACTCAAAAGGAATCAAATACTTTCGCCTTTCACGGAAACTTCATGTCCTGTCATTTCTCCGTAGTTCCCATCCTACTAACTAAATAAACCTATTATGCATTCGAATTAAAAACATACAAAAAATACTCATCCATCAAATTCCTTGCGAGTGCCATATATTTGTATAAACCCTACTCACAATTTCATAGACTTCCATTCATTTTTTCTTCCATGTAATTTCAATGCAAAAAATAGATGAAGAAAAAAACTTCACAGAGCTCTATGTTTACACACATGCATTTCTTTATGCCCCCTAATAAATCCCATTTATTATTTTTCTTCCTGCTTTTCTCGGATATCCTGCTTTTCCCTCTGCCCTCCCTACATACCTATTCGTCTTTCATGTAAATTGTAAAAATGCAGAGAATCAAGTTTTTTAAAGAAGGTTTAAAAAAAGGAAGAGTCAAGAGCAGAGACGGAAGAACAATGAAAAAGAAAATAGTAGAAATGTTTTCCATCTTTTCCCATTTTTTGGTTTGTTTGTTTGAAGATCTTCTCCGTCATCATCATCATCAAACTTTGTAATATTTTTTGTAAATGTATTCATTCCGTGTAACAGAGCAATGGGCATATATGTCATGCTTCATGTTTACTTGGTGATGTGATTGTGATATGTGTGATGAGTTGAGTACACATTGAAGCCTCAAAACTCCAAAGAGATATAATATTAGAAATACGTACCTACCTATATTCCAATTTCTCTGTGTTTCTTGCCCGCCACCACACAGCCTTCATCATCTTTGTTCATTTGTTCATCATCATCTTCATTGCATGCTCATGTGCACGTTTCCAGGAAGGAAGACTGCTAGCAAAAAGGACCAAGACGAAAATGGGAGAAATACAAACAAGATCAAGTAGAAAAATACTTCAAGTTTTTATTTAAATACATTTTATTCTTCCTTTCTCGCTATTTATCAAAAAGCATAGGAACTGCATGAGGATTTTTTTTTAATTGTTACGCAACTTCAATTAAAGATGCCGAAAATAGTAATCAGCTTACGTACAACTTTTGCAATTTTTTTTAAAGCTATCTAGCATGTCATAACGTTCTGGGTTGGGTTATTGTTATATATCAAGTTATGTAATCAGGATTCAGGATGATGATGTTTGAAACACATTTTCTGTCTATTAACCTTAACCGGGAAAGGTCACGGTGTTCCTCTATTTCTCCCATAATAATAATAATAATAATAATAATAATAATAATAATAATAATATTGGGGATCCCTTTTATTTTGACGTCCCAACTTAAAAGCGGACTCTGTGATCACATAATCAAATTAATACTTTATTTACCACCCATTAATATGATTTTTACCTATTATTAATGCGAGAACAATCTCTCGTTTAATTATATATCAGAGAGAGAGAGAGAGAGATCCGAAAGGATTTTCTGAATAAGCAAAAGTATCATCAAAAGGTTATAGGAAAAAGGGACTTCAAGTTGTTGGGTGGTGAGCTGAGATGATTGTTGTTTGGGTTTGACTTGAGTTGTGAATATTATGAGCAAAAAGGTATCTATCTTCTCTTTTCTCCCTCACGGTTTTGGATGGGATGGGTAGATGAATGGCTATGGCTGATGATGATGATGATGACGAGTAGGATATTGGTTTGATATTGCAGTGGTGGTAATAGTGGTATTGGAGAGCTGGTAGTGACTACAGCAACGGCTCTACTTACATTTTATTTTGCTTGTTTGTTCCTGCTGCTGCTGCTGCTGAGGACTGATTGTGCATAGTAAAGGCTTTCTCTTGAGTTAGTTGAGTAGTATCATGGTCTTCTTATGCTCCTCTTATTCTCCTTCTTCTTAGTTAGCATTTTAGTATTTCTATTTGCCATTCAGGAGATGTTTCTTGTCATGCTACGAGGGGAAAAGGGAAGATATAATATGTATAATATGATGTGTGTATGGGAATTGGGTTGACGGGAAGAGCAAGGAAACCGGGTAGAAAGCGAGAGAAAGTAGAAGAGAAAAGTCAAGTGAAGCAAGTGATCGGAGTATTTCAGTCTAGTCAACTCATATAATATCGGGACGAGATGAGAGTGGAAAACATGTTGACGGTGGTGGCGTTGGCGATATGCTGGTATGTGTTGCTCTTATTTTTCTGCTGCTACTTCACTTCTTGTCCCACCAGTCGTCAGTCAGTATTCCACAGAGATTTCCTCCCACCAATCTTCTCCTTGAGGAACAACACCAGCAACGGCAGTGTATCAGTGGAACACCAATAATCATATACGTTTTGTAGATAGTCCACTACACAAAAATATATATATTGCAACGAGAGAAAAATGGATTGGTGTTTCTGACGGTGGTGGCACGGTTGTAGTTGTGCAGTGGGGATTGTTGGGGCAAATTGCATAACAATCCAGAGCTTTTCCCTTTTTTATGAGAATTATAATGTATGTTTTACTATTTATTTTGTTACTAAAATTTTTGATTGCGGTGTTGTGGTGGTGGTGGTTCGCGTAGTTTTTTTTTGTGATGAGCCCAATAGGTTGGTGCAGTGGTTGGATGCTGTGTGACTGTTTTGGTGGAATGAGTGACATTTCTGGAATTGTACCCTCGGTCCCCCTCTCTTTCACTCTAAACCTGTTAATATCTGTTCAGTTTGCATTTTATTCTGGTGACATTATGCAATATACTTACACGGCAGTAGTGCGAATTTCCTTGCGTTTTTGTATCCGACATCAGCAGTAGTAGTCGTTCTGAGCTTTGTGTTGCGAGTGGTCTTACTCTGGTAAATGGTCGTAGAAAACAAATAAGAGGTGCCGTACTTGACACTCTACTACACGTGCTACATATTGTACGCACCTAAATACATACATATCTTCTCTTTGTGAGACATTGTTTTTTTTTGTTGAAGAGAGGGCAGTAGAAAGGAACAAGTTGTGAAAGTGGGAACAACTAAAAAAAGATAAAGAGAATTTTTTTTCAATGTGTCAGTCGTGAGTTTTTTTAGTGACATGTCTTTGTGGTCAATACCACCAGTGGCAGTGGCAGCGGGGGCTCATTATAACAGCACCATTATTATTCTCCTCCTGTCGCTGCTTTGGTAATCATAACAAATTGTCGTACACCCTATCAACACACATTTTTATTTGGTTGAACAATTAATTAATGAATCAGTTGAAAGTGGGGCACATTGAAATTGAGTAAAGCTTTATTTCATTTTTGTTTTAAATAAATTGCTTTCCAGTTTGGACGAGCTTGGAACAGTAGCAGCAGGTACATCATCGCCTATGGTCAATCATCATCCCAACGGGAGCAATATCGTGCTTTTCAAGAACATAAGTCAGATTCTGGACAACCTTTTGAAAGATTACGACAACAGCCAGCATCCAAATTATAGGGATGGTAAGTTGCATTTTTGTACAGTACATGATGTACTTTACAAACCAAAGAGCATACAATGCTTTTAGATGTATTTGTTCCTAATACGCACTTTTGTCAGATAAATAAATAGCTGGCAATAAAACCCACTCACAGTCCATAATGTAGGATGTACAAATCTTCCTAATTTTCTTTCGAAGGATAGAGAAGGAGGAGTGGAAATGGATATAAGTTTGAAGAGCTTTCTTTCTAAAGAAAAATCAAAGCGAGAGGATAAAGAAAGAAGATAATAGCGATAAAAGCAGTTGTTTTTCTCTTTCTCCAATTTCCGTTCCTGTACGTCTATATCATTGTATCAAACAAGAAAAAAAGGGCAAACCACATAATAATACTTACACGCTCATCATTGAAATCCTTTCTTTTTTTCCTTTTCCCCAGAAAAGGTAAATAGGAATAATAAGAGATGAGTGCTTACATAAAGTGCGCGAGTGTATGTTTAAATGGTATTCTATGAAAAAACAACAATTGGCACAATAAAAGAAAGTCGAGGCAAACAGACAGACATGATGAGATTGAGAAGGATGTTGATGATGGTACTTCCATCCGACTTGTTACTAGCACCCATTAATGTCCATTGTGCAAAATTACAAGAAAATAATGAGCTGAAAGCAAATCTAAAAATAGGTATATATATTTTACTTTCTTTACTCTACAGTTTCCTCTTCTTGTCTTAGTATCCAGAAAATATAAAAAACAGAGTATTACAATGATTATAATGATAACATTGAGTATAGGATTCCGATATTACACTTTTGGAGGTTCCATTAATAACAAAAGAATAAGAGAGGAAGTTATGGTGGCGGTGGTGGGTGGTGGTGGTGGTTATGTGCATAAAAAGTAAAAGGGCAACAGCGATGGTGATGATGATGACGAATAATATAATAATATATTATGCATGGTAAATGGTAGCAAGAATTAAACAAAAAAAGCTTTCTCGTTATTCAGTTGATACGATGGAATAATTTAATATGGCAATACAGCATAAATATATACATAAAAAATGTCTTTGTTTCTGAATATTAGAACTACTAATGAAATGTTCATGATAATTAACTTGTTATGTGGGGATGACAATAAAAGTAATGAGAGGTTTGGTGCAAGTCACACGTGTCGAGCCAAGTCTACTATAAAATGGCGCGTTCACTGGCTAAAGTAACGTGAGGTTGCTTTTAATTAAAAATACTAAACTTCGGCGAAGGGAAAAAATGAGGGCGCTACTACTGTAGAGTGAAAATTTCATTCTGACAATAAGCGTCATCCGTTTACAAGCGTCACTTTCTAACAATAGATTCTCTTTGTATTGTAAAAACTGACGTTAATTGCTTGGTTTTCATAGTACTCAACTCAGTCGTGATCGTGATTCACGTAGACATACCAATAAAATGTAAGTATCAAAGTCCAGCATTTGTGCAATAAACCACATGTTCAACATATTTATTGCAAATTCCATTTGACTACCAAATTTGCAACAAATACTAATAAAGATAAGTCCAAATATATAACAAAACTGTACTAATTTTTTTTTTACATTTCTATTCGTACTTTTTTCAATTATAAAATTATTTTGGTTTTTGTTGTATCATTTGGATTATGTCATTATAAATAATTTATAGCACACAAGGAAAGCGCTCAATGAGGTCTCTCAGTTTAAACATGAAAAAGTTAAATCAATTAAACACCCTGTCGCTGTCCTGTGCAATGGAGTAGTTAATTTTGATGCCAATACTTTTTCCCTTAAGGCCATATTTCACATTGGAATGTAAGCTTCTTGAATCAAGAATCTTGATGAACAGTTTTATTTTTGCAAATCTGGCTATTGGCATTTGTGTTGCAAATATGTATGACTAACTTTCTTTATAAAAAAACTTAAAAGTTAAAAGATTTGGTATGTTGCAGAAATGCCTAAGATTCACAAGTACACATATACATGTATAATTACAATAGATGAGTTTTCCATTTCTACATAAAATTATCGACTATCCATCCATATTTACTTACACATGTGACTAGATTAAAAGATTCAACTCATTCCTTTTCATATTTGTTGTTTGAATTAAACTTTTTTATTTATTCGGTATCCAAAGCCTTTGGTTCTATTTTTTCTGTTTGACTGATACTAATTTTTCGTCAGGAAGAACTATTTTATATAATTATTGTAGGTGTATTGTTTGTGCTTTTGTTTCTTTTCTCCTAAAATGTCATCCTATTATTGAAACGGATATTTCAAATCCTTTCTATTATTCGTAGACCATATAATATGTCATGCCTTGTTTTAGATTTTCATTGAAATAATTAGACATCCGACAGTCAAAAGCAACGGGAAATCAAACGATTTGACGAATTATGTGATATTTTTTTGCAGACTTTTATACCACTTTCCTTTGACTTTTTCACAATCAGTGAAACAAGGAGCAATAAAAATATGTGTTTGTGTTTGCGTGTAATGATTTGAATCCCTTTCCGCCTTTACCACGTTTTGTCAGCTTCGTCACATAATTTTTTCCTTTGAATCTCGATTTCGTTTCCACTTTTCCTTTTCACAATTTTCTCCTTACTGTTCTGTTTATATACGAGATTTTGTGTTCCGTGTATAAATGATATGTTGACCGACCTGGAAAATAAACTGAGAGGTCGTATACCAATAAATGCCATACTACCCTACTTTGAGAAAAGAAAAACTGAACATGCATCCTCATATTCACCAACTCTCAACTTCACAGTCAGTTCAAAAGGGCTATTCACTTTCCCATGCTTTCAAAGAAAAAGAAAACGTTATTTCCCTTTGAAGGTGTGTTGATGCTGTTGGGTTCCTCTGCTCTTGTCTTGGCTCTGTCCGAACGTGTCTATCATGTTGCTTTTGGGAAACGTGCTGTTGGCTACACTTTGCTAATAAATGTTCCAACAAATAATAATAAATCAATAAAAAATATACGAAAATAGCCACACAACTTGTTCAACTTTTCTTTTGGTTAAACTTGGAAAGCAAAACAAGACGTTTTAGAAAATGCCCACACTTAACAGACTTGATTAGACGAAACCAAACGAGAATGAGAAAAGAAACAAGGATCAAAGACTAAGATCGGTGGGCTGTCTGACGGTTTGTATTGTATTTTTACAAAATTTACATTTTACAATTACAAAGTTTGAATACCTTTCCTTGCGTCTAAAATAATCATTCTTCTAACTTTGCTTTGCGCACTTTAACATCGGCGGCTTACACTTTTTATCGTTTGTAAATTGGTTGCGTAAATGGTTGGGGTTAAAAAATCCAAACTAAATTCTTTTATCTAGTTGGTCACGGCGGGTTACCAGTTGGCACCCAATCAACCAAGTAGGTATGCATAAATGAAACGTGTAAACTCCTAAATTAAATGGTTTTGCATACAGCCACTGAACCACCTATCCCACCTGAGAATATTTCAAATTCTGATATACCTAAATATATGATAAGGCATAAGCATGCTTGTGAAACATCAATTTTATTTCCCATAACATGCAGTCAGCAACCTTCAACATCCAATTTTAAAACATTTACATGTACCCCATAAACCCCTATAAACTTCCATTTCTTTCATCGCGCACCTGAAATAAAATATTATGTATGTGTCTACCTGTGTGATGGTGTAATATGTGCGTATTTGTCATAAATTTTCCATTCAAGTTTTACAGTGCGGAGACTGCATTTACATTAACGATTCTTTCCTGTTCAAGCTCCATACTTAATTTTCTATTTACACATAAATTTTGTACAGAAAAGGATACTGGGTTCGGAAATAACAATTATTAACTACCGAAAGCATTTATGCTTGGTAGGTAGTTAATGCGATCACTATGTTTGTCTGTCTGTCTGTCTGTCGGTAAACACTCTAACTCTCTAAGGAGTTAACCGATTGGCATCAAATTTGGCATGGCGCTTCCTTTGACCATGAGGACCTTCCCTATTGTGATTGAGGTCAATAGGTCAAACCGTTTGACCGTTAGAGTGACCGTTAGATTTAACCATAAGGGGGGACCCTTATGGTCATTTTGATGTCAAATTTATAAAACCTCTTAATTACATAGATCGAAAAATATAGGGGCAATGTGATACGCTGAGTACGTATATGATATCCGTTTTCGCTAATTAGTGCAGTAATTAGCCTAATTTGCATAAAATTATGTTTATGCATGAATGGATGTAATTTGACACTGAATGCAAATATGATGTTTGCACACATTTGCAAAAAAATATTTTTCACGGATTTTTATTTTCATCAAACTTTCGGTAGTTTCTTTTTCCGGGCTTACTCGGCCTAGTTCAATTTCCTATTGTTCCCACCAAAAATTATTCTTAATTGAGCAGTCTTTCTCCTCAAAATATCAAAGTTTAAACATTTTCCCCAGGTATATCTTTACAATTTATGTATTACAATTCGGATTACTCAGTTGATCAAAATTAGCAATGATTTTTTAACTTCGTCTGTGCTAAAACTGATTTCAAACTAACTGCACATGTTTACATTGGAATTTCTTTATCCCGTTAACTATACTTACACACATGATTTTATCCCGGATTTTTGTGAGAAAAGCACAAGTGGAATGAAATATTTTACAAAACCTTGATTTTATCCATCAATGTGTCAGAATAGTAGTAGTAGTCAAGTCAAGGTTTTTTTGAATATCGATATATTATGCTCCTGCTCATATCAATAATTTTTCAGATAAGATCTGTCAAACGCTAGTATTCTTTAATTGTTGTGAAAATGTATGAAACGTGTTTAATTTCCGTTCTTCAGTGCTGATGACACGTTAACTTAAGTCCTCAAGCTCACTTTGTCTAAATGATCGGAATGATCTGAAGATGGTATCCATATTATTTGGATATTTACCAAGAATATCATTCGATATCCGACCACTGGAGGTAAAGCAATAATTTTTTATTATTTTATACTTTCTGTGTCTTATTTTAAAAATCTTTTAACCACTTTTCAATATTGAAAACTTGTTCATCTCTTGTTAGATACCTTAAATAGGTAGGTAATAACAAAACTTGTCAGCTCATTGTAATTATTACTCAATTTGTGTTTTTTGATTTTCAAATTATTGTCATTCTGTACAAACATACTTACCACCACCACCACCGCACCGCACGATTGCTAGCATCGCATTGAGCTGACGTGACAAGTTGTCAGCATGAAAATATTGACCTGGGGAAAATTGAAACATTCGCAAAAAAATAAAAGAAATCCTCCCATGTAGCTTTAGGACATCCCATCTTTTAGTTCAATTTTGATCTTAAAGAAGATTATATAAAGAAAACTGTCAATAAATAAAACTAAAGTAATTTATTGAGATGAGTACCATTATTTAAATTTACTGTACTGTTTTGAATTTATTTATGAGCAATATGATGAATCTGAGTAATATGATGAATCTGAGTAATTTCACTATACATTGTACTTGTAAGGCGTTAACATGCTTGGGTTTACAAGTTTACAAACAAGTACACACGTACGTACGTCTACCTGCGCACTTCATCAGATACACACACTTGGTTTCCTTATTTCAAAACTCGGGGGTGGATACCACCTTCCAATCATCATTACAAAATCAAATTTCAAATCCCTTTTAGATGTAGTCTATCCTGTTTGTTTGAATGTTTACAACAAATTATATTATCAATCTTATTTCATTTTTTGTACATGGTTGTACATATTTCAGTACACACAATAATCTAATATGCCATGATTTTTTATGAAAAGTGAGCTTCATGCTAGAAAAATTGTATAATTAGCTACGTCAGTTACTTTCGTATAGGTTTTGTACTGTCAGGTTTACATGAGATGACATTTTATATCTTGATATTTATAAGAACGCATTTTAACCTAAATAAATGCCATGGTATGATATTATATGATTTTAGCATAAGACTGCTATATGCGTGCTCACAATACAATCTGTTTTTTAATAATAAAGCAATGACAAAATTTGAAAAATTGATCTAATTTTGCTCTTGAAATAATTGCGAGTTTACCTACATTAATAAACAATCTACTGCATATCAATTTTATATTCAACCTACGACTTCAGCTTACTGCCTCCTTACAAAACAAAATTTTTCAGGTCTCGAAGAGGGCCAGTGAATTAATTGTAACTAGCTATAAATGAATCAACATTAATTTTAATTTAATGATGTAAAGCATGGATAAAATATAACGGAATTTAAATTTAATATCGCTGATAATGTAATCATTATCATTTTAATCATTTTATTCCACTTATCACATAATACCGTATATGTGAGCAGGCAGCAGCATGTGTACCTATTTTGAAAGATTAAAAATTTAGAAAAAGGAAAATATACATTGATTTGTTATTTTATTCGTTACAATTGCTTTCTTTTGACATTTCTGTTGTGAAAATATATTTTGTGATTGCCAATCCTGTCGTATAAGTTTAAATCTTAGTTTATATGCATACCGGCTAATAAATCCGATAACTAATATTTTACCAATGGCACCTCGGTAAAAATGGTTTATGTACTTTGCTTTTTATTACAATACGCAATAAAATGTTCCAGGCTAGAATAAGCATAATACGGGGTAGAATAAAATATTGACAATTCTCATGTTCCGAATCATTAATCTTGCAAAGATTTTCATTTCACTTGTGTTACATTTTTTTATATGATTTTATTCCTTACCTTTAATGTATGGTGTTTGATGATATATGATTTGCTTTCGGGGTTTTGAAAATCCAAGTAGCTAAATATGATAAATTTTGAAATAAACGACTCGATTACCTTTTCTTTCTTTCTCGTACAAAACAAACAGATTACTGACTCTAGAGAGCAAGAACAAAAAAACTTTAGCTGCTTTGATTTATGCAACAAAGTGGATTTTTTGTTGATTGACTTTTGCACAGGTAGCTTCAAGTATCTTCTTTCCTTTTTTTATTGGGTTTGTATGTGTAGCTTACACACAAAAAGTAAGCCGTTATACACATAAGCAATAATAATCGTAATTTTTCTTTGACTTCCCATACATAAAAATACGCTGCAACGGATATTTGAGCATTAAAAATAAATAGCCAGTTTTACCTCCCGCACGGTTTAACTACTTAAGTCTCTCTCCACAAGAGCTTTGCCATTTAAATAGGCATATAATATATTTTCCTTCTCTGTATCCTCTGAGCGAGCATAAAATGTTTTAATATGAAAAAGTCGTGGGCATTAAAGCATGCAAGATTCTTATTATTATGCATCACAGATCACTTTTCGGTTTTCATACATGTCGTCAGGAGGAAGAAAAGACCTCTGGGAAGAAGTCGAGATTTTCCACAGTGGAGAGTCCCTTCATCGGCAAACCTGAGAGATCCAGTTCATGAGACTTGCTGTTGTGTTGGTATTGTCATCATCATCAATGAATAAAAAGGGGTCTTCTTCACTTTTTTATAATTTATTTGTCTTGCGTGTTTTGATTTCGTAGTGTACGTGATCCTGAAACCCTCTTCCTTACTTTTACTTTTATATATCTACCTACCTACATACTTGCGTACAAATGAATCCCTCAAAATTACACAGGTTTTCCCATGACATAAAAAGGAGCATATGCATCGCTGCACCTTTTACCATGTTAGCCCCACATACATTCCTTATACATGCCCATTAAATACGCAAAAAAAAGTTTTGTGCTCTGTACTGATCTTTTTTTCTTTTTCATTCAACTAAAAAATGGTGATTTCTCCACATGCCTCTTTGTTCCACTTCCTTCGTGTGTGTAGTAATCTTACCTTTAAAAAAAACTCTTGTGTTTTGTGTTGAGACAAAAAAATTTATATATAAATTTTACCAAGTGCAAGTTCCCCCTACATAAATGAATATTCCGTCAAGTGAATTGAATGAATTGCGATAAATAAATACTAACTGAAATCGTATTGTTATTATTGCACAGTACGCATAAATACAGAGTAAAATGTGTATACCTACACGTTAGAATTAAAAATGCTTTATTATGATGGTAGTGTTTGCACTGCATACTAAAATCTGTGATCATGATGATAATGATGAGCAAACTGAAATAAAAGAAGTAAATTATTGCTTTTTTTCATGTAGCATCTATCCCTCAATCCTATGCATAAACATTAAGGTTTTAATAATAATAATAATAAATGCTTATATTCTTTGTAATTTTTATTGCTTTGATATCATCCTTTCCTTTTTTTGTTCAAACTGTCTGCGGCCTTTTGTTCATCTTGATATAGCGTGAAATACGTGCTTTACCCTTTCCAGGGATTTTCATTTTCAAATGAATCGTCCGTCCTCATCAAATCATCCAAGTTCAAGTTTGTTTACTGAATTTGTTTATGTTTATTTATGCGAAGAGCTACGTGTAGTAAGTAGTGTATGTAGTGTATAGATTGGATGGGTTGATAGTTTTCAAACGGTAAACGAGAATCCTTTCCATTTCGTTTTCTTTAAGAAAATAATTTATGCCAAAAGTGAAAAGGGATTATTTTAATTTTTTCACATGCACTCCGATAGGATATAAATGAACTGTTGTTGGTATAAAACGGAATTATTACAACGTATTTTTTTCGGAGGGTAAATAAACGAACATGGGTTCTCTATTTTTTTGCGTTCTCCAAATATTTTTTCCCTTGGTCCGAAGCCCACTAAAATAGATCAGATGGTTGAGATTGCAGAAGAAAGGTGAAGGTTTCCATATTCATAGTGTAATTATTGCATAAGGTGTGTGAAACGGGAAGGTATTTTCAATAAATATGCCAACATAACATATATACATACCATATAATATGAAAATAAAATATAAATACTTTTTTTGTGCAATAATGATGCTTATTCATGAGCCGCTGGACAAAAGTGGTAACGGTACAATGTTATTATAATAATAAGGTATGTTATTAAAATGCGGTAGTTAAGAAATCTGAATAAAAAACACAACTTATGAGGCACATGTCCTTCACAATTCCGAAGTTTCGTGACCGTTCATTTCCGTGAGGAATAAACTTTTTTTACTCTGAGAAATAAACCTTCTTCTTCCTAAGCTGTAAATACTTATATATGCTTACATATTTTAAAT
>JAITYZ010002153.1:0-11882 GCA_027744595.1 Paronellides praefectus
TTACCACAATCACAAATCTTTGAAATCATCTACGCAAAAAAATCAAGGAGATAACAAATATGATAATCTTATCAATAAAATCAAAGCAATTTAATACATTTGAATCAATTTTTCTATGAATTAACTTACATCTTCAGCTTTTAAAAAGTGAAAAACGAGGATAATAATTCCTTCTAGGGCTAGACTAATACTACTAGCGTACGACAAGGAGGGGGAATCTGATTCCAAATCTAGCAGTCTTAATGTCCATGAGAAAATCATGAGAAAAAGGATTAGAAAGCTACCACGGAGCCACGTGCTGAAAACAAGAGAAAACATCAGTTTAGCATTTTAATGAGTCTCATTTAAGGACATGATTTTACATAAATAGTATATCCTCCGTCTTTAGCGGTTCCTCTATTTTTTATGCATATTATATTTCTCATTATATCTCTCTTACCTAGCATATATGTACAATGCCTTGTCATCATTTGGCTTCTTGGGCATGGTTGAAACCAGTCCACAAATTTTATACGACGTATAAATTATCATGGCAGCAGTAGCCTGCAATAATAATAGAGACAGAGTTTATTAGGAGAGGGCCAGCAACGGGAAGTATTTATAACTCACAATCACACAACATGATCAAGTAGGAAGTTGACAAGGAAAATGTTTTCTCTCCTTTCCCACCTTCCCCTTTTCTCCACAACGCAGTCTCTTGTGGTGCTTTGGGTATGAGTAAGAGAAATGATACGAAAACAATTAAACACATTTTAATGTGACAACTGGAAAAATTCATGTTTCCTCTGAGAGGCAAAAAGCGACCACAAGAGAAAGTGTAAAGTTTGGCGCCACCACCATCATCCTAGTATAATGTGTACAATACGTATACATACATATATAGCAACTTCCATAATAATAATGTTCAGAAACTTACCAATGCGACCAGGACGGCTGGCCCCACAAAACATAATAGAGCAAAACTGGTTTGAATCCAGCAATACTCATCACTACGGTAACTCCTTGGGTCGAGGAGGAAGGACAAGAGTACGACTATTGCAGGGGACCCATATGAGACCCCGTAATACCATAACTGACGAGATAATCCACTCTCAGCTGCTTCCACCACAATCAGATGTAAATGGAAGCCTGTAGAATAAAAGTATTGTGCAAAACAACATCATTACATTATAGTTTCATTTCAATGCTGAGCATATATATAAAGGAGACATAACAACACAACAGCAATGTTCAAAAGTAATCGTAATCGTAAACAGCAGCAGAAGAGTAATGGAATTTGGAATAGGAACTAGTATTCAAAATAATTCTCTCATTTTGGTTAGTCAGGTCGACATTCCCACTATATTTTCTGTCCCTCTTTATCTCCACCTCGTGATTTACGAGCACAGATATAATTCATGAGCTAATGGACATTTTATTCACAGAAGCCATTTGTTGTTGCTTTGTTCCACGTTTTGTGGAGAAAAAGTGAGACGCTATATACACTGCTATTATTATGCTCCTCGTTAGAGAATATTTCTTTTTGTTCTATCCTTAAAAATATGGATTCTGCTTGACTATCATAATATTTCTCCTGCTACATCTTAATTACACCCAGTAATAATAATAATGGAACTATTGCATATTGTTCAAAGTAGAATACAAAGGGAAAATAACGGATTGTTACACTTGAACTTACCATGTAGGAACAACCAGAGTATTGATGCCAGTGCAAAAAAGTGGAGGACAATAGCGATACACGTGCATCCCAAAGAATTTTCCGTTTGGTTGATTCCAAACACAAAAACAATTTCTCCCATCAACAAGCAGAAAAACAAATTCTTCAAAATCATCGTCTGAAATACCTGTTTGGTTGCAAAAGGAAAGATAAAAAAGGAAGAAGAAAAAAACCATTAATTTCTTGTGAGAAACCGCGACAATCGCCCAAAACAATTTATGAAAAACGAATTTTTGTCATTTTTTTTTAAATTGTTTTACTTACTTTGCCATGAATGCAGAAATGTGTGATGATAATCGTTAAGGCAAGGCACAGAATCACCACAGCAGAGCAAACATACATAACGACCTGTTTGTGAGTGTGGAAAAGTATGATAATAATTACACATTTTGCAGCATTATAATTCAGTTAAAAACCAATTTAAACATTATAAACATCTTCTAGAAGAAATCGTGGATAATATACACATTTTAAAATGTCTGGCTAGAAACTGGTATAGCAAGAATTAGATAAGCAGACACACACATACCTGCAGCATTTTTGGTGTCGGAAGATGCTTTGGTGGAGGTTCTAGATTCATTGTAAAAAATTACATTATTATGTCCATGTTGAATATTCAAAAGATATACGGGAAAAAACTGCACATTAAAATCATTTTAGTAAAATGGAAAATGGTTAAGAATATTTAGTTGCCGTTGACATTATTGTGTATACAGCACTTAAAACAGAAATTTCATTTGGGTAGCACGGAAACGGAAAATATTAGATTTGAAGCAATTTGAGGCAAGTAAAAGGACATGGCCAAAAAAACATGTCTCGTCAACAACGCTACGCTGGTGTATAATTTTGTTTTCTAAAGGGACGAAACTAGTATTTAGTGTACCTTGTATTCTATCATATTCAGATCAGAATCTATTTGCTAGTTTTACTGTCACAAAGCAAAAAGCACTACAACGTAAGCCTTACGTCATAAGGACTGCAAACCATATTAATAATAGCCATATCCCTGTCGTTTCAAAACGGGGAGCGATAAGGCAGTTGTCACAAAATTTGATTATTGTTCCATAATTACAACAATAGAATTACCAGTACATCTACTCTGTATCTGGTAGAGTACATTTCAGAAAGAGAGAGAGGGGGAGGGAGTAAGTTGATTGGAGAATAGAATTGCTTTCACTTACTCTTGTGTATAGTCCCAAAACACACACTGGGGGTTGCTCACATTGTCAAGCCATAAATGACGGAGCGTCAACTGAACGGGCAACGCTAATTGGATGTGTCGTCCCTGATTTAATGAAGCGGAAATGACACGGGAATTCACTAATTTCCTTCGCTCTCCTCCCTCATTTCCTCGCTCCGAGCTGATCGGCTGGAGAACCTGTGTCATAAAATTAAATAAAACAAAATGAAATTGGCAATGTGAAAATGGACATTTTATTCATTACTAAACTAACATATATCCAGCATAGTTACTAAACTGCAGCTGTCACTTGTATTTAAAATGAAATTAAAATGAGCAAAAAAGTTATTCATATTCATAAAAGTATATATATGAATACTTTTATATGTATAGGCCTCCATTTCCATGGAGCTATTTTACAAGACAAACTACATGTCTGGTGACAATGCACACCACCACCACCACCATCAAAACGAAATGACTTACGTGTTCCAAATTGTTGTACGCAAAACAGACTAGACGCACAAGACCCCCGTCACTGTTTTCTCTGAGAGCTTCCGCTGGCATGGTCAATACATCTCCCAATCGTCCCCAATGATCTGTGGATTCTGATGGGAAATTGATTTCTCGAACGTTGTTTGCCTCAATGGCGTAAATCGTGGTTACTACACGCACAAGAAAAACAGAAAGAGAGAGTGTAAAAAAACATTGTACATTGATCGAGATTGATGGGCCATCTAATATTATTATGTATACGATGGAAGGCGACAGAGGGGTAGAGAAGGAAAAAAACCGAAAATGGTGAGAGTGTGAAAAAAGGCATTAGCCCATTTGAGCAAAATATACACACAAGTTTGTATGGAGAGCATAAAGTAGAAACCAAAAAGGAGAGAAGGTCTCCAACCAATTTTTGTGTAAAAGCTTGTAAGTGACAAAGATATTGCCTCTCAACTTCTATTATACGGAAGAACAAACATTTTGCAGTAAAAATGGTAGGAAAATAGAAAAAACAAACTTTCTTCTTGTCTTTCACCACACACTTCTCCATTTCCTTCTCTCTTTTTTTTGCTGTCGCCTGGATTTTTTTATTCCTTCTTTGTCATTTCCTCTCCTCTAACACACACACACACTTATTTATATATGGTTTTTTTCTGTTGATTTACTCACAGATATTTTTGACTGACTTCCTCACAGTCTTTTCTGAGGTGACCACATTGGCAAGGAGAAATGCATTATCTTCTAATCCCACCAAAAGATCAGTCGCAATTTTCATTTGATCGGCGTAGCTCAAGTCCCTCCAAGGATCCAGTCGGGTTTTCTCCAGCAAATTGCTACCCGCCTCCAGTATCAAGCCTAAAAGTTCCTGTGCTAAATCTTCCCTGCTCACTTGGTTCGTTAGTGTTCGCAGCTGATCATTCATCCTTGTAGCGATGGTTTTTATAATCCTCACCGCAGCCGCAATATCTCCGCCGTACATCTGCTTTGTGCTTGTGACCTGAGCCAAGTCACTAGCAACGTTGGATATTCTGTCTCCCTCCAACACTCTTGCCTGTCGACATGGTAATACAAAAACATGAATTATGCTCTCTTCTTCCAACACAGCACACAATTTTTTTCTTCCTTTTTTTCCAAAAAAACCCTAAGCACTAAGCAGTGGTATAAAAAGTAAACCTTGCAGTAAGTACATAACATTAAACATTATATTATGATAGCATCATCATCATCATCAACATCATCACAGGCAACTACTGCTATGCATTATGCAAGGTATGGAATCCTGATAATAATGTCATGTATTTAATATAATATATAATCCCTGTGGACACACAAAAAATGCTTACCTGGAGACTGAGGAGCCAAGCAGATTTACAGTCGCTGAGATCAGGAGATTCAGGGAACCACGTGGGTAAGTTATTATTTTGCTCATTTCCTACACATTTCCATCTTGCGAGGCCAGAGGCTCCACCAGGACATGGTTGCTTTGCGACTTCCCCGACCATAGTCCAATTCCAGAACATGCCCCGATCCATTTTCGTCTGACAGTATACCTTACTGATGTCCCGACCTAATGAGGTAATACACATAGTCATATTAGAGATGTGATGCAAGAAATATATATGATGATGATGAGATTTCATCTGTTGTAATAATAATCATCATCATACGCCTAGTCGTGTGGGTATATAATAATAAGTATTAATGGGAAATGAAAATATACACATAACATTCACCTAGTTGGCAAGTGTAAGATTCGGGGAATTAATAGAAGGAAAGGGAATTAGATAAAATGTTCACCGGACTATACAACTTGTTATTTAAGGAATGTAGCTCTGTTCGACACATACCATGTGGGGAATTATATCGATGATTCCTTTCCACATCAATTTCGTCCGAGCTGCCATGACTGCGTTGTGTAGGGAACACGTTGGGGCTGACAGTTACTACACCGCGTACTGGACCAAGTGCATTTTCGTTGATATTGTTATTGTTATTACTAGTGGGGTCACCATTGCTGGAAAGGACGCCACTGTTTGAATCTCCTCCGGCAACCTTGTCAGACCACATGTTGTCCACCCCTCCACCCGCTCCTCCATTGTCAATTTTTGATTTTTGATCTCTCTCAAACTGACTCCAGTCCATACTCTCTGTAACATCACCCACTCCATTTCTATCGTCCCCGGCAGCCCCCATACCTGCCCAAGGTCTCTCATCATTTTCGTTTAGAATCTCATCTTCATCAGAGTTCATGACCCTGAGATTCCCATCGTCAGAGTCTAGCGAGCCCGGTGGAAGGAGGGGATTCACTTCGCTTAAAAGGACGGCACCGTTAGACGAAGAAGAGGACGATGGTGCTGGCAGTACAGTCGTTGTGGTCACAAGTCCTGCTGACGGATTATCTGCTTCAGGTGGATGGAGAGGATGCATTCCAGTAGGGAATTCACTGTGTCCATACTTTGACAAGTTGCTAAAGATAGGGGGTCCATATGGGATGATGTCGGGCGGCAAGGGCTCTTCATTTGTAGTTGACGATGAACCTCCTCGATTAGGTAAACCAATGGCACTACTATCTACTGACTTAGTTTCACTTGATCCTCCAAAAGGATTAGACGGGCTGAGCCAAGGAGGGTTTTGGCGATTGCCTCCAAGCGCACTTCGCGGAGTGGTGGAAGTCAAGGAGCTCGCTGCAAAGTAATAAAACACAAGTGTCCATCAGAAAAATGATTAATTCCACGTGTTCAGCCATAGCAGCTGTACTTACTAATTACATCATTTCAGAGATTAGAAGCAGCAAGGCATTAAAAATAATTTTCAACTGGTAAAAAGAAACGTCATTCCTTCAAAACTGTCTCATTCATTATTCCCTCTTTATACCTGTATATATATGCTTATCAAACATGTTGTATGTACATTCATATGAATTTTTTTTTGGAGAGAATTCGCTGCAAAAAAATAAATGTTTTCTTGTAAACGCATTTTACATGTGTGTGTGTAACACACCATGGCAGCTTTTAATTTCCATTTTTAATGGAAAACCCCATTCAGTCATGTTGAAGGGAAGGAATCAATATAAGTGGACGTACGTGCACGGCTGCTACTGCTAGTAAAACAGGAAAAGTGGCATACTGCAGCTTAAGAGACCACACAACAAGCAACACCGAAATGATTTCCTGGAGAAAATTTTGCACGAAACTCTGTGAGGCAAAACCACTAGTCACCACACCTGTGATTATCAACCTACTTCATGACTCATAACATAAATAAATAAGGGTTACAAACAACAAGAAAAGAAATCCAGAAAGGCAGAGAGAGAGAGAGAGGTACTATTTCCATCCAACTTGTAAAAAAGAATTCATATACATATACGTAAACATGAAACATTTATTAATATGTATTTTGTTTGTTTGTGTGTGTGTGCGAGTGTGCGTTTTGTATAAAGTGCCTACCTTCAAGCATCATGAAAAAATTCATTTACTCCAAACCACTCATATTTGACATTCTGCTTGAGTCCCAAATACAGAATACCCCATAATTTGCTGTTATCTTGGCCCTATCTCAGATCTAGATGAGAAGGCTATAAATCCTCGACCGTTTTAAATAAAGGCAGCAAAAGAAATACACAAAAAAAAGTCGAACAAACAGTGAAAGCTCTCTCTCTCTCTTTTTACTACAATCGTTTGAGAGAGAAATTTGTACCTGCCTTGGAGTTGGGGAAAAGGGAAACTTTCAAAACTCTTTTCACTTGATATTCACTTGTTTTGTGTGCTGTTCTTATATTTTCCTGTTCACTTGCTCCAATGTTCCATGTTGAAATAAAACTAGCAATCAACCTTCAACCTTACCTCCTCAAAACACAATTTATAAACATCCTTTTTTTCTTACATGATACATATACCTTAATACACAAACATACATACATACATTTATTCGAATATCTCATGCAGTAGTAGTAGTAGTAGTGGCAGTGTACAGTATAAACTTTCCTTTTCCTCCTTTCATAACTCGGGGTATAAAAAAATGAAGTGAGGCACAAACAATTCCCAACAACTAGCAATGAATGAGTTTCAATCATAATAGTTTTTATGTTTTTAGCGTGAACTCAACGACACACACAAACAAACACAAAACCCTTTCCCTCGCTACTACTGCTACTGCTGATCCTCTCTTCATATAAGCAAATAAATATATAATATAAATGGTTTAGTAGTTGAGTGACTATAAATATAGTACCAAATTAAAGAGTGGGTTGAACAGTAGTAGTGGTAGTTGTTGTAGTAGTAAAGGAGAAGAAGGGAAAACACAAAATACTAAAACGAAACGTGCCATTTAATATTACGAACATCGTGGAAACTTGTAAAACCAACAATCACAGTGGCAAACAAACAAATCCAGAGGGCAAAAAAATATATAGTGGAAGAGAGAAAAGAGGATATTAAAATCCCAAACTCAGACAAAACATAAAAGCCAAAAACTTTCATACGGTTTTTAGTAAACCTGTGTGTGTGTGAGAAACGGAGACGTCTTATAGCCTCAGCTCCCATACATTATGAAATAAAAATGTGTACATATGAAATATACCTGTGCATGTTTTATGTACATACGTTTCAATAATATTACTATACTTAACAATCATTAGACTAATTGCGGAAAAAAATGGTGGGCAATAAGAAAAGCACACGACAAATCCTTTTCTTCTTGTAACACGTCATTTCTTTTTCTTCTTTTTTTTCTCCAGAGAGAGCGGAGATTAAGTTTTATTCGAAAAAGAAATTAATTCATTTGCAATGAAAAATAGAGTATAATATCCCTTGGTATACCTTTCCCGTCACTCCTCTCACAAAGCGTGTTAAACAATAACGATAAAACGGATTTGTGAATATGTACACACATGTGTGTGTATGTGCATATCATGTGCATGTACACATAATACTATACACACACCTTATCTTCATAATCGTAAATAAGAACATAATACGCATTAACATGCATGCATAAAATAGGAGAGAGAGAGCACATGCCAATATAGGAGCATAGAGGAATACCATTTTCTCCTTCCTTTGCGGTTTTACATGAATAACATGTGTTTTAGTTGCTCCACACACAAAAGACGGCGATTTTAATGCTTGTATTTATTGCACAGCTAATGTTAAATTATTTGTTAGCTTTGCGCTTGTGTTTTGTTTGTATGAGTGTTTGTGCAAAGCGCTTTTACTCGTCTAAAACGATGCATTAAATAAGAGAAGAAAAAAAATCCCATAGTGCTCTTGTTATACTCTGCATTTTGTTATTATTCCTATTTTATTTTATTTTCTCCAGTTATCCCTTCTCTTTAACTACAAGTTACAACCCTTTCTTTTTGGGTCTAATAATAAAGCAAGTAGTGGAGTGCAACAGAACGACGACGACGACGAGAACATCAGAATTACTTGGGAAAGAGGAAGGTGCTCTCAAGCTTTACTGTAAAGAGAGACGCTTTGTTGTTGTTGTTGTTGATGTCCTTTTCTGGATGCCTTCTCTTCTCGACAGCACATTATTTTACACCAGAAAAGAAGAGAAAGAAGAATAACTACTGGTTGTTTGGTTTTTGGAGTAGACAAAAAGTTGCAAGAGAGAGAGAGCAATGTTGTATGTGTGTTTATGATTATGTAGAACAATTTATGTTTGCATGCGGATGTACACACATCCCCACACACAAAGTCGCTCTTAGACACAATAACATAGCGTACAAACATGCAATCATTTTGTAACAACCACTTTTTATTCCATTGAATTCAATATTATTATTATTATTATTATTATTATTATACACATACACACACGCATACATTAAGTTTTAGGAGGGCAGGAGTAGCATTTTATTTCTCTCAAAAAGTTTCCGAGAACCTTTTACACAGTTACAATTAGGTAAGTAAACAATAACAGTATAATTATAATGCATAGCTTTATTTGAAAAGCGGGTGGCGGCGGTGGTACTAAACTTCTTAGTTTTGTAGGGCTATGGGGCTAGTATATTATAATGCAGTAAAAAAAACCTTAGCAGCAGCAAGGAGGAATATCGGCTAAAAGTTAAATGTGTACAAAGAAAAGTAAATAGTATGTTGAGTAGTAAAACTATGTGCAACAGCGAACAAGGAGCCACATGAAATTTGTGAGAAAAGAGGAAGAAGAATGAAGGACCACCACCATGAAGCCATGCCATCATATAACAACACCACCAGCAAAAAGCTAGAAGAAGAAGAAGAAGAGGAAGACGACGAAGAACTCGTGAAGAAGTCTAAAACCAACACTCGAGACCTGAGAGAATAAACCTGAGAGAAAGGAAGTAAATGTACACATAAATGTGCCCATTATTGCTACTCTACGTGGATGAATACCTACTCTTTTGCAAGAGGCAACAGTAATATTGCAACTTCTTGGTATTTTGGAGAGACTTGATAGGATATATATACTTTTTTTTCTTCTTTTCTTAAATGGTATGTGTGTCGTCCTCTTTCTCTTTTTTCGCATGTGATGTAACTTTGTTAAAGAGGAAAAGTATAGAAAATGTTTTAAAGGATTTTTTTCCCCTTTAATAATAATAATAATGAGTAAGTAACGCGAAAGAAAGAAGCGCAGTGCAGCAGTATTGGTGGTGGTGTAGCAGCGGTAGTAGTTGTGACGGTGGCAGCAGCAGTAGTAGCAGCAGGATATTTACTACGACGGCTACAATGGTGATCCGAATAATAGTATAATGGTGGTGGAGGTGGTGCGTGTAAGAGTTTAGTTAAGTAGATAGGTAGGTGGGTTGTAGGTCGGTCGGTAACATGTACATACATACATACATCATCTCATATAATATACACATGCACAATAGTCACCAAGTTTGAGTGAAGAAAAAGGTATTATACTCTAACAACAAAAGTTATTCCTGGTTGCTCGAGTCTTTGCTTTTTCTTGAACGACGACGATGACGATAAGAGTTTCATGCATGCCTGCTTATGCTCTGTGTGGAGTTGGTTGGCTTATATACTTTTGATAGGAGAGAAAGAGAGAGAGAGAGAGAGAGCTTCCTTTCACCAAACAAGAAAACCGTTTTCTCTGATGCTTCTCTGCTGCTGCCACCGGATCCTGCATAACTTGGTTTGGCGTGTTCAGTTTTTGGGCTCCATATATAACATGAGTGTTTACTAGAATTGTAAAGAAACAGGGAAATCAGCAAGCAAAGCAACTTCTTGTTTGTCTCCAGACATTTGTTATGCTTACACACAAGGCACACAAATATATATATACACATAGAGACACACCATGCCACACGGCTACACCACATCATCCACCACACATATGGTCCAATATTGTGTATCGCTGCTGGATGAATGTATCTATACGACATGCATTCATAGTTAATGTATTCATGGAAGAAGAGGAGCAGGAAGTAGAAGACCTCGTTCCTTGGGTTCCTTTGTCTCCCCTTCTCACACACTGTGAGATGGGGACAACCAACAAAATCAACCAACTACTTTTTCCTCCTTCTTTTTTCCATTTCTTTTTTCCATTTCTTTTTTTCTTGGAAAAACTTGTTCACCTTCTTCCTTACTTTGTGTGTCGTCGTCGTCGTGTCATTTACCGTGCTTTGCATTTTTTCGCACTTGCCGTCACACAGTCACATAAACTCAAACTATTATTGTGTGGGGATCTGTTGTATGCAATACCAACTGCCGTCATGCAAGAAAAGTCATCATATGTGCATTACTCCTTCTTCCTATTACTGCATCTCATCAAAATGCATATATATATACTAGATAATATGTAGATGTATATATTATACTCTTTTTGTATAGTAAAACATGTTATTGTATTACAGTAATCACATCAACTTAACAAGAGCAACAAAAGTAGTAAATACTTTCGCCACCACCGCCCCAACTAAATATTACCAACACCACTATTCTTATTGCTTCTCTCTTCTCTCGCTCAACCCATTTTTTTCCTTTTCCTTATTTTTTCCATCTCCATTTTCAGTTTCTAACAACGTAACTTTGTCCATAACTTGCTCAAAGTTGACCAGAGACGGAGAAGAGAGAGAGAGAGACAAGGAGAGAATGTGATGTGAACCGGTTTAAATAAAAAAACCAGGCGTTGCTCTAATGTATCACCAAACACGTAGCATAAAGTGTTATGGTATTCAAAAGGTGACTCTCTGCTTCACCGCGTTCTCCTTTTTCAAGAGGAGAGAGAGAGAGACACGGGAGAAGCATTAGATTCTCTGCCAGAAAGAGAGAGAGAGAGAGAGAGGAGCCAGGTAGTAAAAGTAGCAGTTGTAGTACCCACCTTGTTTCTGTGCGGTTTATTAGGCAGCTTATTTTATTTGGAACTACTTTTTTCATTGTTTATTATAATTTTTTGAAACAGCATTGAGCTGAGAAATAAAAAAGTAACAAGTTTGAATATCTATATAAATACATCATGTAAAAATGTTATATTGTCCTTCTATTTGATATATTGATATAG
>JAITYZ010002154.1:0-14010 GCA_027744595.1 Paronellides praefectus
GAACAAACTAAAAAAAGCAAGATATTTTTTAGCATCATAACATGTTTTTAAATGTGTATCTAGTAAAATGTATATATCTTGCAAGCCGTAGAATGAACAGAGTAGTCACATTGAGTGTCATTTCATATAGCATCTTCTTGTGAATCCTTTTGCTGGTGTTGGTGGATAAAATGGAAAAAGGAAAAGGACAAATCGTTTGTTTTACTTTTTCAATATTTTTTCTCAAAATCTTTCGTTTATCATGCGAGGGCGGCGGCGTGGATCTCTGTTAACTTGTAAAATGCAATATAGGTAGGTATAAAACTATAAAAAATACATGTAATAGGAAGCACGTGTCGTGTGTTGTACTTATTTATGATAACCTTTTCTTTCAAAATAATAAAATTATTATAAAAGATATGCTATACATACATATAAAATAGATGAGGAATATATATATATAAGTAGACATGCCTTTATATATATAGCACGAAAGAAAGGGACCACCAAGTCGCTGATTTTGGTTTTTTGGATTGTTTGCTGAAATCTGAAATGTTTCTTTCGATCTGAATATATAGAATAAGTTGAAAACAAAAACTGATGTAGCATGTATATTAGACAATCACCTTGAATTTCGGGGACTCGCACTGACTTCTCTTTGAGAAGAAAAAAAGTTTAGACTGGCTGGATATGAATAAAAAATGTGATTTGATTCATCCTGAGACAGCACAACACACTTCTTTCCAATTCCTTGACAGCCACCACGCACTGCTGTTGAGATGCTCACTCTTCTCATCCCCTATATATTTTATGTATATAGCTATAAAGCTATATATTGTATTTGGGATAATAAAGTTGAGGTTTATACATTCTCATTCATAAGCTATCTTGATGTAACTCCAGGACTCATATGTATATACATATAGTATATATCTACTATCTACATACATATATCTAGGTAGTTGATGTTTTCATGTTCCTCATATGTCTTGTACATTCCTGGGTGGTAGGTAGGGGGTATGCCTTGAAGGACTTTTTTCTCTGACAAGCCCAAACCTAAATGTTTATAGTTTTTACCTTTCATGGTAAAAGTAGGATCGAGTATCTGGAGCGTCGTACGTACCAGAAGAGAAAAAAAATCAGAGGAGAAAGTAAGGGAAAGTTTCCGAGATTCTTCTGACAAGAAAAATAAACCAGTAGTTCGTAAGATTAGAGGGGAAAGAAGTATATATGTATATAGCACATTGAATTACATAAATGCATACATATAATATGGGGGAAAGAGGCTTAATAGGCATGTAAAAGCAATAATGGATGGCTATAAACAGATGGAAATTTTTTTTATGAAAAGTGCAGAATCTTCGCTTTTCCTAGCTTGACATTCATATAAAGCTGCTGCATGTGCAGATGATGCGTGGAAAATTCTGATTTGACTGCGTCTTCTTCTTCCCCTTATCTTCTTACCAGCAACACATGTAACATGTAACTACGTTTATGCACATATATTAATATATCAACTAAAATTTCAACTTTTACAATGATCATGTCAGTTTTTCTCCGATGAAAGAAAAACGACTACTTTTGCATTTTTTTTAATGCATGCAGTTTTGTTTCTACACTTGCTTCATAGCAAAAAGTATAGGAATGTATCACAAACACAAAAAACGGATGTACTAACCAAAAAGCAGAATTCCTGCTATATGCAAACTAAACAGAAGATATATGAATATTATTTTTATTATCATTATTATCATCAAAATATAAATAGCCCAGAGATTTATAGTGTAGATCAGAATAAAAGAGCGTAGGTATTTCTTTTCAAACTTGTCAGATTCAGTTTTTACGTTGTTTATACGAAAATTCAAGCTCAGAATTGCAAACCTCTGTATAACTAATTTTATTCCTTGTTCTTATATATAGGCTATATAATATAGCATACTGCAAGTGAACAAATTTAGGTAAATATTATGTGAAGGACGTAAATTTTTTAAGTAATACCATTTTTATTTCACAATATGGACTCAACCCACCAGTCACTTTTTGGTAGTAAAAAAACGTCATGTGAGAGCGAACGAACATAAACAAGTGCTGTAAAAAAATGAATAAAGCTTCAAATCTAAAACGATATGCATTTTGAGATTTCAACGAGCTTTCTCTTCTCGCGGGCACTTTTGTACGAGAAACTTACTTTCACCAAAATATAATATCTGGAGTGATTCCCCTTCGGCTCACAACAAAATCTTGTGGCAAAATACAACAACTCAAATAATAGGGGCACATTTCTTCCAAAATCTAAATTGAATGCTAAAATCATATCAAGGAAACCGCATCTTCCACAGAAGTTTAAAACAACAAAAGAGGTAATACATATTATTCAACAATGTTTACCAACACATGTTGTCCTAATTAAGTACAAATTGCAAAATGCAGAAATGCTACGATGTAAATATAAGTTACTTGGTGAATAATGTACACATAATAATGTTTGGCAGTTGAATTTTATTTTCGTTAGAGTCTGCTAAGAATAAGGCATTATGTTTACAAATGCTGAAACGATTAAGCAAGAACTTGAAATAGTAATGTAAAGTTTAAAATATTTCTCTGAAAAGAGTTGTATCACTCATCCGGATGGTTGCATGTCTATTTCTAATAAGAGCCTGGAACTCAAAATAAGTCTGAAAACAATTTCAACAATTTCTAAGCATCAACATTTTAAAATGCTGGATCTTGAGATTATATAACATCCTTTCACCACATCATGCCAGTTGTTGTTTTTACCCTTTCCGAATTATAAAACAAAGTGAAGTGAATTTGTAACAATACGTTAAAGATATAAATATCTATAAGAATAAGAATGATTATACGTCAACACTACTTGATCATGAAAAATCATTTAGCTACTCTGAGGGTTGATCAAACTCGCTTTATGTCCCACTTGCCTCCGCAAAACTCCTCCTGTTTTCTCCATTCGTGTATGTCCCCCTTTTAAAAGTAGCAGTGTCCTCAAGTATCTTAGACATTGCACTTATAAAGCCCACAACTAAACAAAATACATTGCCAATTTAAAACTCAATTTTGCACTGTAAGAATTGCGTTAGTTTAGTAGAGAGAGAGAGGGGGGATACTACGACAATTCTTCTTTCCAACAGTACACAATTACACAACAGCAATTTAAGAATATATACATATTTGCCTGATACATACATACATACCAATATCATATACAAAGTTGTTGTGATAGTACAGTTCTGCTGTAGAAAGGGAAATGGCACCGAGAACGTTTGGTGAGCTAGTAAAACTAGAGACAAAATGAAACGAGGGAGTAGAGAGTGAAGGAATGTTCTACTGATAATAATACTATCATGTAGTTTTTCTCTGTGAGATAAAAAGGAAAAAAGATAGATACATGGTTATTTTTAGTGTGTGTGTGTGCATCTCCTATCATCTTCTTTTTACAATGTTTACTTGGCAAGTGATTTGTTGGTCACAGTAATGGATCCATTAAGGAGAGGCAAGCCGATTTCTGTTGATTTAACGCTGTTTCGCTACACAAACAGGTAGACATAGATCTTGAAGAAACTGCTAGTTTAAAAATATTATGAGCCTCTGTAAAACCTTCACTTTCTACTTTTTTGCTTTCTGCAGTAGAGGTAGTAGCAGTAGCAGTAGTTATTAAACAAGTATAAGAATGGCAAGTGGATCACATTGGTGATACTTTGAAGTTTTGTCCTTTCAGTTTGTATCTCCGGCTGAATGTACGATATTACTTTTGCATGATTCAACAACTTTCACCAATTATCATGCAAGCGTAAAAACATCAAAAATTTGGATGTTTATTGTTTGAATTGGATATTAGGAGAGCTGCTTATTTGATTTTTACAACTAAAGGTGCTTTTACCATCATTGCTCACGCTACTTCCAAGTAACGTTAGTAGTATAGTAGGGATAACGTTAGCACAGTTTATTTATCAATAGATCAGGGGTGCACACAGCAAGCAAACAAACAAACTCTATAATATCTTAATATCTTCCTGTGACGGAAGTACTTCCTTTTCTTCCTAATTCTCCATCTCTCTCTTTTTCTTCTTAGTTATTAAAGCATTTTATTCTTCTTCCCCCGCAGAAGAAGAAGAGAAAAAACAGATTATTTTGGTACCCAACCACTACCACTATAGCTTTCTCTCTCTCTCTCTCTCTCTATAGCTTTCTCTATAGCTTTGCCTTCTTATATTCTATATACTCCTTAATAGCTTTGACTTTGCAATGAATGCTTTTCACAAAGCACCATTCCGTGTATATCTGATGAGTCAACTGCAAAATTGTCTTAATGGGAAAAGTGCAGACAAGAAGAGAGTGAGCGAGAGACAAACTTAGATACATACATGACCGTAGAAAATAAGTCAGTTTTGCCATTACCTTTTTAAACTGCCATTCTTCTGCCACTCGCAGTCTGAAACTGAGAGAAATGATATAACATGCAATATTTATGCATTTATTACCATTTCCTATTTCTGTCTTGACTAGAAGACTTTTGCTTGTGTTTATGGCACACTGGAGAAAACGCTTTCATTCATTCATGTGGTGATGATGTTGTTGTTGATGATGATGACGACGACGATTGTCTCTGAATGGCAGCAACCGGCTTATTGTTTGCGGCCGTTGGCAAGTCACGCAAACACAATATATCACTGATAAGAAAGCCATTAGTTACATTTTTGTTCATTACAACTACACAACACTCGCACATACATCCACGCAGCCCTTGTCATTTGCTTGTTGTAATTTTATTATAATTTCAGCTTATGAAAGCCATATAATTATGTATGTTTTATGGTACAGTTGTACAGAAATAGAATACAAGTTGACAGTGAATATACATACAATAGTAAATATAGCATCACGACCATGACACAGTTCACCAATATTATAGCGAGAGTCCCGAAAAGACTTTCCAAAACGAAATTCAATAAAGTGAGAAAGAAGATTCTCTACACAGTAAAGTATATCATAATAATAATTATGACAGCATGTATTTTTTAGTATGTGTGTTTATATATATTATGTATATATGCATAATAATATGAATGTAGAAAGCCTGGCTTGTAATTTACGATGTTCGTAATTGAATAACAATAAGTAGGGTACAAGTTCGTGTGAAATTTTGTTTTATAACTTGTTTGTGTAAATAATTTGCAAGCTTTAGTGCTTTGCCTGCTAGGAATTCTGGCCATGGCATTTGCCTCTCTTCTGCGTATAGTAAACTATACACAAGGGCCACACTGCCAAAGGAACTGACAAATATATCGGTCATAAATATCAAGTGTTTTGTTGTTGCTGGTGGTGGTAGTGGTGCAGTAAAAGGGTGGTGTAGTTGCTTATTTTGAAGTTAGATTGAAAATATATCAAGACCGAAAAAGTAGGGGAAATCACAGTATTTAGTAAGCACTAGGGATTTTTTTGGATGTCCTGGGTAGATTGTAGATGTGGTATGCTCGACTTTAGTTTTTTTTCACCTGGAATGCTGCCAGAAAAGTGTTCCTTGGGTACCCTTTTTTCGTAGTTCCCCAAATCTCTTTTTCTTTTGAAGGGTGTGTGCTATATAGCCGAGAATAGAGTGGCGCCTATCTCAATGAAGACCTCCGGAAATTGAAAATACACTGACAAGGAAACCAATAAAAAATCACATTTTGCGCATTGTACACATGACACTCTTGTTGTAAGTATTGCTAATGGTACTGGGGAGAATGTACCATGAACAAGTACTTTTCTAGGAACTGATTATGAAAACGCTTTATAGATTTTTTTTTCAGAAAAGTAAAAAAATGAGAAAAAAACAATTCTCAAATCCATCACGATCGCCAGTATTTAAGTGCTTTATTCATGGTTGTGAACATCATCATGAGAGGCTCATCAAACAACTGATCAAATGCGAGTTTGAGTAAATTCATTAGCCATTCTGAAGTGAGGGTTATAGACTGTGGTTGATTTTATGATGATAATTTTATACTTAATCTAATATTACGAATTACGGACGATGTTTACTACAATGAGTCCAAACCAGACAATTATAAAAGGAACGGACAACTACTATTTGAGCACATGTCCCGTGGTTTTACACTTATTCCACTCAGGTTTTTGTTTTTCTGTGTTTTGTTGTAATGTTTAACGATGCGCATGTTTTGGCATAATAATTATCAACTAATCTGATAGAAAATACAGTCACTCACACTACACAATATCTAAATGGAACTAAGAAATCTGAGTATAGATTTAGTTTTATTTTATGGCTTTCATATATGTCAGTGACATCAAATCCCCCATATATGTATTTGTAATCCATAATAGAACAGGTAAATGAATGTGTTAATATCACACACGAAGCGGAAGTGCTATACTAGTTTTACATACGGTGTTGTGCTGCAGCGTGATTTAAAATTAATTAAAATACATATTATAGTGAAAGTCAAAAATAAAGCACTGGAATTTAAACCCACATATCATCTAATATGGCCAAATTCTATTATAATCATGATTTTAAAAAATAGTTACAGCTACACATATGATGATGCCTTTTTAAATTACTACAAATGTGCTGCAATTATTTTGAAACGTATTAATTAAATGCACAATTTATCATCAAATTTAAAATCATTGATTAATGACAAAATTTTCATTATCCAGCCTTTTTAACGTTTTTTCCTCATTTAATTCTATACTGACTTTATATCATAAATCAAAATTGTTTCGACACTGTAAAAAAATGGTCAACTTAAAGATTTTGCTGACTGTTGAAGGTTTATTAAACATATTTATTGTTTCAAATCTTATAAGACTATGAAGATAAAAACACATAAGTTCTTTTCAACAGATAATAATATTTCTCAAAGATATTATTTCTCAATGTTCCCCATGTACCATTCCTCAATTTTCCAGGAAGTGAGTTTTCTGATTTTCTGGCTGGATGAGTAACTCATTTCACCGGTGCCATGTATTCCTTCCTTTGCTGTATATATCTCTCACACTCGCTTAGGTATATTTCCCATTATGATTTGATGATGCTACGCTGGCCCTGTAACAGTACGATTGGTCTAGGTAATATATTTTTGCACTGCAAATTTCTTTTGAAATTCATTCTATAAAAATATTCTATGAAGTTAGTTATCCTTTTCTGTTAAAAAACACTGGCGTAATGGTACAAAATAGTAGGGTAGTAAATAATTTGTGTTAAGAAAAAGATATCAATGCACTATTCAGATTAGAATAGAGAAATCCCTATTTATTCTGAAATCCCAAACACATTACACAAGTCTCAGTTTGTTTGTCTGCATTAGTAATTGCTTGAATATTTACAAATCTCCATATCCAAATTTTTCAATGGCAATAACTTATATTTCAACGCATATTTTATGATGGAAAGTGAAAATTGGGATGTGTGAGGTTTTATTTGAACTGTGGATAGGTCTAGGTAGTAGAGAACAAAATATTTCGTGATGAGAACTGCAAAGGTATGAATGTACATCTCTTTCACATATTTTTAGTAATTAAAAATTCCAAAACATATATACTTCTATCTGGTAGGTTTTTATGACTCTTTTCGACTTTTGGGATGTTTTTCTCGTGTAAAAAATGAGTATGTAGCAAGCAAAGTTCTTGTTGTTTGTGAAAATGGCAAATCCTCCATTCAGTTTACAAAATTAAAATCCTACTCGTATAAGATTGCACAATGGTTGAGCTGTAGACTAAAATGCAAGCCAGTTTGTGCTTAGTTACCTTTTGTTGCAAAATGAGCAAATCTTATGCAATGTCTGTTTGTGTACTACATCCGACAACATCATGTAAACTTTACTGAAATCTACTCCTCATAATTCCTGCCAAATTCATATAATATTAAGAATATAGCACCCTAAAAAAGGTACCATTTACAAAGTATTTTGTTTGATTTCAAAATGTTACCGAGAATTCTCCGGAAATGATAATCACTCAGAAGCTCAGTACATAATAGCCTGAACCTAATAAAAAAATTACGTGCAAACAAAGCAACATGATAACTGTTAGTTTTATAGAAAAGATCAGAAATTCCCTAAACGAATTTAGGAAACTTGATAGTTCCTCTAGTTGTAATTTATAATATTAAAGTTTTTATTGTTCATTATTATTTTATTGCAATAAAAGAAAGCTTCTTGCCGTTAGATAATATACAAACTTTTTAAAGGGCCAGAAATTTGACAAAAAGTGTAAGGTCGTTGAAGTCGTTGATGTTTTCTCATATTTTATAAAAGATTTCTTGTTGACAGCGGCATGCCCGTCAATGCCACTCGTCAATGACGAGTCGTCATAACAACGATGGATAAAATGGTAAAGAAAATCATGTTTTATGGATAGATATTTGCTAATAGGGGCGCAATAAGACCAGTATTTACTTGAGTCGTGCCTAAGAGCATAATATTTTGAACTTAAGGGCAATTACAAAAAATGTGAAAGTTCTTAAGGTACGCAATGGGGAAAGTTTGATGAACTCGTCAACAAATAAAGTATGCCAATAATGATAGGATGCATTGAAGTGCTATAATCACCTATGCAAAAGTTCCATGCTTGAAATGAAAAAGCTGAATGAGGATTATATTGTATAATGTTAACTTTATTGAACATCATCAGCAATAATAATGACATATTGATATTTCATATTCATGATATATATATATATATATAATATAATATATTATATTCATTTATATTTCAGCGTAATTATCTAAAGGTATTTTTTTGGTGGTAGTGCTCGGCTGAAGTAGATATAATCTAGAGTTTATTGTTTTTTCAAGCCTTTCTTAACAATGTCTTGAACATATCGTCGCCCTTGCTTTCTTGCTTTATTTTTTCGCCTGCGGCTGAGTACACTACAAACACGCACACACGTATTCCATCTGTTTTCCTTTCAATCAAGCAAAAGATTCGCTTCTTAGCAGATGTTGCCTTGCACAATTCATGTACATTATTTTAATTACTTTATTATACACTCGGTAAATAATTTTATTATTTTTCTTTACCATTTACATCATTAATATTTTTTTAGTTTTTATTAAAATGTATTATAAAAACGAAACAGGCGAACACTTTGCTATAATATTTTTTGTTGATGTTGTTATTATAATTTTTTTGATCTTACAATTTTTGTTTTCCTTTTGCTTTCTTTCTTGTCACGACACGCCACTTATATTTTTTTGTGATCCAAGTTATAGTTTTTTACAATATAACGGATATTGGTTTAAATATAAATTCACCTTTTTTACATCGTTTTCTTTCTGTTCCATTATTAGCGTTTATAGCAGATTCCTTTTTTATTGACAATCACACAAGTCGAACCTGATAATATATATTTTTACGATTCTTAAATATAATTATCCTTTAAATGCTGTATGTATGTATGTATATATATATATATTATGCAAATTCAACTACAATTATCAGATTAAATTGCCATTTTATTATTGTTTTTTTACACTTAATATATAATTATTATTCGAATCTGCCAGCTCTTCTGCATCTTTTTATGATGTTTAATACATTCCAAGTATAAATTTGCTTATATCAAGTTTTTGCTCATTATTTACTTTTTTTCTCATTTTTTGAAACTATGCGTACTTGTGTACCTACTTTTTTGTTTTTTCCCAACTATATAACAATACCAATTAAATGAAATGATTGTACTTGCAAGTTAAACACAATCTATTCTCAAAATACTAGTTTTTTTGCGCATATGTATGTATATATTAATTACATACACACACATACAATAATAACAACTAAGCTATCTAGCATCAGTTTAATATATAATAGGAATACATACACTGTACCTATCACAAAATATGAGAAAGTAATAAGTAGTAAATTCACTTAGTAATAATGATCAAGCTTGCCTTTTTACGTAAAGAATACATAATAATTATTAATTATATAAAATATATATTACGATATGATGTATGTACGTACCTCTCAAAACCTTACATCATAATTAATAATTAATATTAATAATAATGTATATAGCGTAGTAATTGTTAGATATTGTAATATATGGTATGTATACTACTTAACAGTCATGATCATGAACGTTGTCAATAATCATAAAACAGCACCAACAACTTTCTGCGTAAATGACATATTTTTTTTCAAAATTTTCACTTAATAAAAACATGAAATATAATCAAATTTTCAACGCGTCCATGTTGTTTTTTCTTATAGTGAGCATTCAATTCAGAGATTTTGCAAATATTCACGAAACGAAATCCTGATAATGAAACGCGGATTCAAAGGAAGAAAAACACAGAACGTACACAAAAAAATATTTCTTCCTTGTTATAAAGTATTATAAATATAGCACTCATACAATTGAGAATATAATATATAGACCAGCAGCATTGGTAGTAATAATAATAATTTTTTATCAATTCAAATGAATCCCGCTTCACTTTCTTTCGAAATTGACACATTTCTTGTAACCACTACCGAGGTTTTTCTTAAAAAAAGAAACTTGAAAATGTTTTTTTTGAGTTGGCGCATGGAAAATTTGTAATAATAATAATAATAATAATTGATTGTATAGAAAAATCTCTATACATGATCATGATAAAATATTTTAACTTTTCCTTAGAAAGATAATCCAAATCGTTCTTGTATTTAATCTCGATATTTTTCGTTTTGAACAACATGAATCTTGAACAAACGTAACTAGCACACAATTATGTTTTTTGACATACAACAACAAATCCAAATTTCTCTTTTTTTTGTATTCGACGAGATACAATAATTGCCACAAAAAAACGAATACTCAAGTGCAAAACAACAACGATCTTATAATCACGATCTTTTCTTTATCATATTTTTTAGGCTGTCTTGTTGAAAATTTGAAATCAAAATTTTTGATACTTATTTTATTTTGTTATTTTTTGGAGAAAAGCAAGACATTTAAAAACTTACAACATACCATATATTCAAGTCAAAAAAATTTAAAGTCTTCTTTAAAATTCAAATGAGCAAAAAAAGGTTAGAATTTTTTTTAATAAAAGTTTTTTTTAAACAGTTAATAAAACTGTCATCTTATTTTAAGTACAAATAATACAAATTATTATTTTTAAAAAATCTTTTTTTACACTTGTCGTGCATGATTGTTTGAAAGATGTTTTTTTTCTTTTTTAAATCATAATAAATATTGGTTAGTTTTTTTTGTTGTCTGATACGAACTTGCGTGATTTTGATAAAAAGTATAAGATTTTATATTTTCTAAAAAATAAAACATTATTGTTTTCCGTTTTTTGTTGTAATAATACATGCAAGCTTGAATATGTGATAGTATGTATTGTATTTAGTAATAGCCTTCAAAATTACATTTTATTTTTTTTATATGACAAATACACGATACGCGAATGTTCTTTTTTTATTGTATGTATTTTATTATTATTATTATGTTTATTTTCATGTACGTAAGAGTTTGTTTTGTTACTGTATAGATATATATGAATCAGAAAACCATTATTGTTTTCAGTTACACTGGTAAACGTTGTGGAATATTGTATCTCTAGCAGTTTTCAGAATTCTCTGAGTTTTTTTAGAATGTTTACACATTTAAGTATATTTGACATAAAGTACGCTTATTTTTAAAATGTATATTTCTTATATTTTTTGTTAATATTTATACTTAAAAGTATATTATACTTTTACAACATATCTTATTATATTTTCTAAATACCTAATAAATTAAAGTTATTATTGTTGTATTTTTTGATCGTACTCTATAAATAAATAAAATTAAAGTCCAGTTTTTTAGCATTTAGTATTATCTTTAAAGATTATTGTTTTCCAGATGTAATAAATATTGTGTTTTTATAATATTATCGGCAGATGAGCCAATTTTATTGTTTAAATGATCTGGAATCACTGTTCATCCAAACTGTTACAAGTATAGCGTTTTAATAATCATAATCATAATAATAATAATAGTATTAACTTGGATGATTTTGTGCAGTTAATTGAAAAGTTGTAGCATCCTCTTTTGTAGCTATTTTTCAGTATACCTATCATAATATATATCCCCTCTTCTCCCCCCCACCACATATGTAATGTATTTTTTTAATATATTGGGTTCATTGTTGAATTTTTTTCTTCTTTTTGTATTTTACATGACCACCCTCTTCTGCTCTGCATGTATTCCAAACATAATAATATTACACGTGGAATTAGCATCATGATGATGACAGTAGATTTAGTAGAATGTAATATAATTAAATAATGTTAATGATATGTGTTTGTGTTTGTTTCCTTCTCTTGCGTTCAATTTGAAACACTTGTCATGTTCAACTTATATTTAGTATATTTTTTTTTGCAAGAGTACACGCACTATTCTACATACCACATTCAAAATAAGATTGTTATAATAAAATTATAATATAATATCTACTCTACCTTCTCTGCACAATAACTTGTAAATGAGGATAAACGTGTGAGTATCTACTTTCACTATACAGCGTTTACGTTTAGATAAGCCGTTCGCCTTATCTACACATATATTTATACGTAGGTATGCATTTCTTGCCTCTGTAGACAAAAATTGTAAACACGTAAAAACGGATGATAAGTAAAAAGTGACATCTAAAAATATAAATTGGATGTGTGAAAATGATTAAATTTACCACATACCATATTATTTTCATACAAATTGTAATAATTAATGATATTACTGTAGTTAGTTAGCGCATTTGTTATAACATAATCCATTTCAAAAATAATTATTTGAATGATATAATATTCTAAACATGTAAACAATGATGATGATGATCGAATCACGTGTATGTGTGTGTATATAGATGCTAGTACAAAATATATTTATCAAGCGATAACAGTAACCATAGTAACCAACCACTACATACATTATTATTATTATTATTATTCCAAGAGATATTATACATTTATGTAATTATGTAGAAGTGATTACCGAATATTTAGTGAAAACCTGTTAGGAGGTCCTTAAACCTAGCTGTTTCTCGTTTTGATATGTTTAGTTTCGTGTATGGCAATCATAGGTAGTAAGTCATTTGAATGTATTGTGTAAGTTTTAGTAAGTGGTAAGATTTCACCTTTACCTGATATGTTTGGATTTTCAGTTTTTTTGAAGATTTTTTTTAGTAGTATAATCATAACTTATGATTCATAAGTTGTAGTAGAAGAGTATATTATTAACATAGTATGTTATTATTATTCAGTATTATAATAATAATAATAATACACCCAATTTCTGTGCTTATGTATCTCTATATATTATTATACTTCCTATATTCTTGTGGTATAATCTGAGTAACAAATAAATTCATTTCCCATAATTATAGTTATAATCATAATCATATATGATTGCAAATATTTTGTTTTTAAATACTAACACGATATATCAACATACAACATTTTCTAACTCTACCTTATAATTATTAGTAGTAATATATGTACACATGCGCACGCTTTTCTTTATCGATAGTGTGTGTGTCAGCGCGAAGACAATTTTTTAAAGATTCAATTTCATAATAACGCCAGTAAAAGTATACTTACATTTTTTTGACGAATTGTATTTTTTTGCGACATGTATACATCCCACCAGCAAGTAAAAACACATTATTATATATATATTATTTAACTTTATATCATCCTGATGCATTATCATTATATATTATTATTATACAATATTTTTACAACTTATCCTTTTTCCTATTTTTATATTTTTATACACATGTAACAAAAGTAAAACTGAATCGTATTTTTTTCGCCTTTGCTAAAAAGGTAGTTATAGTAATAATTATTTCCGTTTGGAATACCATTTTTTGATAGCTACTCATATAATAGCTACAGAATTGACGTAGTAGCTATCATATTATCAATATAATAATGATAATAATAACCAACTTGAATATTATTATTATTATTATTTATTCATTTTAAATTCATTTTTTATATAGTATTGTGTATTGCACCAAACTTAAAATCATATTTATTCTT
>JAITYZ010002155.1:0-11286 GCA_027744595.1 Paronellides praefectus
TGAAATTTTAATCTATATTGATATACCGGAAGTAGGAGAACCAAATATATTTAAGTCCGATGATTGCCATGATTATGGAACAGCGCAACTTGAAAAAAATACTACTCCCTTACTTTTCATGCCACTTTTTGCCAACCACTTGTGCTGCCAACCTTGAAGCAGCAAAAAAATCGATTCTCATATATACCTAGTAGCATCATGTTATTTCCTGCGCCCCTTACATACAACTCTTCCATTTTTGGAGCATCGGCATGCCATATGAACCTGTTTTTTTAGGGAACCTAGAGTATACCTACTTGTTTGGATAGGTATATATAAAAAGAATTCGCAATACATACAAGCTCTTATGTAAAAGTGCCGTCTGTCTATCTACTAGACTCAAGATTTCTTGCTGAAAGGCACCAATAAACGCAAACCGGCTTTCGTTTCATATGAGTTATTTCGAGCAGATAAAAAGAAGAAAAGGAGGAAAAGAAAAGGTGAGAAGAGGCAGCAAGAAAAGAAAGAAGGCAACTTTCCGAGAAAAAAAATTGTCTTGCTCACATTCACATATATACGTACATACATACATGAATGTGTGTAGTAGTCCCTTACAAGTATTTGCTTTCTTGAAGAAGTAACTTTTTTCTCTTCCCCTTTTCACTACTATTTTCATTATTACTTTACACACAGAAAGAAAGGCATTCATGCATGCTGGCATAGTGCACTTGAAAATGGGAGATAAAGAAGAAAACACTTTTCTTTCTCTTCTTTGCTTGCTTACTCCCGTCTCGCTCTCTCCCTCAATCCTCCTCCCTTCAGTGATTATTTTTATGTATATGTTTACGTGTGTTTTTTGTGACAAAAGTCAACCATTCCTTAATAATAATACTTTTTTTGTAGCGAGAAAGCCTTTTTATAGGGTTTTCAAAAAAACACCCTTTTGCTACTTTATTGTTATTATCAGCCCTTTATTCCAATTTTCTCTTATATTATTTTCTTTTTTGTCTGTCTAATGTATATCAGGCAGTATACAGAAGAAAATGTTTGTATGTGTAAAGTTTACAATGCATATGTGTGTCTATTTTGCTAGGATAAAACCAAAAAAACTCGTTTCACATTTTTTTCATTTCCGCATAATAACACATGTATTAAGGTTGGAGGAGGGAGAAAAAAACGAAATGATGTGTCAATGTAATGTAATGTGAGAGCTACTTATATAGCGTACTTCTCATATGCCTCTTTTTTTCTCTTGACATTTGTTGGTGGAGGTGACCTATGGGGAAAGTATGGATGTAAAAAAAGCAAGCATATCGACACGACAAAAAAATGGGATGCCTCTCATCATACCATTTCTTGAGAAAATTGGCAAAAATTGTAAATTTGATCCATGATTTGAAATGAAAATGTGCATAGGTATTATTACAATGAAAATATACATTGCCTAAAATGTAGATAGATTCACTGAACAGCCAAAAGAATTTTTTTCTGAGATTCAATCAAAACAGCTCACAAATTCGTATGAAAAAATGATGATGAAAATGATGAGTCTAAAAAGTATATGACGCATATATTCAAATAAGATTATATATTATTTTTAACCCACTGCATCATTTCTAACTAATAATGTAATTTCCGCATGAATTACATATAAATTGTATGTGATTCTGGTATGTATGCATGCATGTACTGACTGACAATCAAAATATCTTGATCGAACAAATTTAGTCAGCAAATGAAATTGGGAAAAATTATGAGATTTTTATGTATTCAAATTGGTTATTTCAGACGCTTTCAGCGCTGTGTACATCCAATTTAAATAATTCAATTTATCGTTTTTATTTTAAATTAACATTTATAATGAGAATAAAACAGCAGATAATAATGAGGCAATTTTAATGCTGATTACTTCGCTAACGGGAAAGATACATACATATTGGATGTCGAACCGGGAGGCGTTCTTTCAATTTTTTTAACTTGACGTGAAAAATAAAACGTTGCTCAACTCGAAACTCCTTCCTGTTCAAATATTAAATTAAATGAAATAATGCTTTACTGTACTATAAATAAAGATAATACTTTTCATACAAGCTGTAAAAAAATGTATTCTCTCTTCTTATTTATTCTTAGAGCGAATATACTTCATCAAAATACTATCCAATTATCATCCGCTATACTCTGCTGAAAGATATGATCAAAGAAGTGACNGATTACATGGAGGTTCGCCATGAGCATACGATGAACAGTATTGGAGCTGCAGCAGCGTCGTCCTCGTGAGGATAGTGCAACAGAGTGTCAACCAGGAAAGTGTAAGTGTTCCTGATCTTTGGAGTTGGGACAAAGTTGCAAGTAACATCCGGGTACATACTTATAAGTACATGCACTCTTCTGGTCAGATTTTGGAGAAAGGACAAGAAAATATTGCGTGTAATCTTATTTTAGTGCTTTCTTTGGTATATTACATATTATCTCATGGCGGTTTTGTACTAGCGGTAAAAAGGGCCTGTCGCGAAATTTTCTTGGCAATCCAATATACATACATTAGCTTGAAAAAAAGATATTAAAGCGATCTGAACCAAGAGTAAATGATGACGCATGATGATTCCTCGTCGTCTCTGATTTCTGTTTGTTGAATTTTAAATGAGTGACATTATCAAAGATGCAGATGATAGGCACATAAAGATAAATTGCTACAATGTAGTAACAGCCCTTGAAGATGTTGACTTTGATTTGAGTGCTCATTGATGAGGATAGTTGCAAGGAAATAGTGGTATTTACATTGATGAACAACATGGAGTTTACTACGCTCCGCTCACTGTACGCTTTCTCTAATCATGGATGAAATTAATGTGTTAATAATAATGAAATTGTTTTAGTATTACATAGTGTGAAATCTACACTAATGACTGTCGCTTTATATTATTATATTCATAGTATAATATTTACTATACGTGCAATATCTTGAATTATATATGATTAGTACATGCATTTGGTAATGCAATGTCACATAGTATTCGCAAAGGCCAATCCAGATATTTCACAGAATATATATAAATAGCTATCTATATAAATACGTCACCTTTGTCTATCCGCAAAATCAGTGGATACCTATAGCTTTTGGATCAGGAAAGTATGCATAATATTTTCTTTATGATAGCTATAAGATTTTATTAGTAAGTATATATAAATGTTGTATGTGTGTGAATGGAAGATATAAATAGATTTGGGCTGTTAGATTTACATCTTGAAAGGTACAAGTGACACTTCAAACACAACTGCTACTATACATTTTGATGTACAGAAAAGTATTTACAATTCTTGTAATGTGATGATAAATCTAGAAAATGAAACCTTTGTTCTTTGAAAATTAACCTTTGGTTCTTCAACTATTTATATATATAGTATCACAAAACATACATTGAACTGCACAGCACCGTTGTGACCAGGTGATAATGCTTTATTTATCACTCTCGCAAACCTTTTCTAAATTATTTTCCCATATAACATTTCTGTCGGCATCCTTGTAACTGTCGTCTGACTTCAATGAGCTATAAAGATATGATAATATAGGAACAATCGATATTTTATGAAATTTCATCTATCAAGTATCAAGTTAGCATTGCCATAATAATAAGTATTGAAAAATGAATTCTATTTAAAATATTGTGTACTACTTGAACCTGTAAAGCATAATTTGAAGCTACAAAACTAGCTATCTATCGTTTAGAATAGGCAGAGTAGGTGTATGTATATCGGAGATAAATGGAAATTTTTGTGCTATATAGACTTATTAAGCAGTAGATTTGCAAGGGGTCCCAATTCTAAGTATCTCATCAAACTCAGGTGGGTTATAGGACTGCGTGTTTTTTAAGGGCTATGAAACAAAAATCATCAAGACAAGTTTCATCGTTAGTTGCTTATTCATACAACTTGTACGTATGTCATATCATTTGACAAATACTCAAATGGATTAAAAAGCCCGATTAGATTTTATTATAATTTAACAAATATTTTTTATAGTTTATAATTTCCTATTATTAGTGCACAAAGACATTTCTGGCTCTGCCACGACCTGACAACAGACAATCACTGCGACGCCAAATTGCAAGGTTAGCAGTAGGAGCATGAATCTAGATGATAGTTTTGCCATGTTCCATATAATATATGTATATATGCTTTTTCTAGAAGGAATAGCTGGAACGTTTTATAACAGTTCACAAATGTTACCCACCTCATGAAAATTACTAGCTTAGCTTAAAATCCCTTTGGGATGGATACAGGAAACAAATTAATTGACAACCGTGTATTTTGTAATTTAAAAACAAATGACCATGTTAAATATTTACATAAGTGCTGTTATTTTATCCAGTACATAAATGTACTTACAATTAGATATTTAATTACCCTTGTGTTTCAACGTGATTCCGTAATTGGGATAAATAATTAAAATCCATTTGTATGTGCACAATGTTTAAGATCTGTTCTGTTTTATTGATAGATTCTGATTGACAATTTTATATCAAGATCAAGTAGGTGTGATGGTAGTGACGTATTTTGTACTTGCAATTTTCTTGTTATCAGTGGAATGGATAGAGGAGATGTTATTATGTAGACATTATATTTAAAATCAGTGATAAAGTAAGGAGGACGTTACATTGCCCTTGATAACTCAATAGGATAAAATCAAATCTTGAAATGTACCATCATCATGATCACCAACAAGATTTTAATCAAAAACATGGAAAGTTGCTAATGTTGCCAAATCTGTAAACAGGAATTAGTTTCACCTACGCACGACATACTATCGTGACTATAAACTATTTAATAACAATTTTATCTGGCGGAGAGTAACATAGAATGAAAATATACAATGATATATATGCTAAGAGCCTGTGCAAAACTAATTAAATGTGTTATTAAAATTTTAAGGCAAATATTGAGAGAGGGATTAATATTCCATATTATAGCATATCGATGCAAGTACAGAGACGTAAGCTGTGTTTAGCCTCATCTGAAAATAAATAGAAGACTATAAATATGCGTATATTTTAAATCATTGTTGCATTATATTGTGGTGCGTTCCTGAAGAGACGACTCACACAAAATACCACATTAACAGACAACCAATCCAAAAAGCGTGTATCTCCAGATTAGTCAAGGAGTAAAATAATTCGGTGTATAACGTTTTCTAAGTCTGTGTAAATGATTTTATCTGATGCATTCGCTGTACAAAACCCTTATACTATTAAATACATTTACAGACTCTCCCATTTTAGCATAATGATATGGATAATTAAATATTATGTGAAAGCACGATTAAAGGTAAATTATAATAATTAAAGTTGTTAAGCTGGGTGGATGGATGTATGCAAATGAGTGGATGGCATAAAATACAATTATATATTGTTATCATGATCAAAATAAAAATGTAGTGAAACTAATTCATTGCTGAATTGTATTACATGTATTATCGCATTGATTAATGACTTTTGTCATTGTGTATGTGTGCTTTTTCCATGAAAGTTTGAAAAGAGAGAAATAAAATATAATTGTGACAATGACTATTATTCTGGTTTTAACAATAAAACAATTTATTTAATGGCTCCAATAATCCTTCAGAATAATAATTATCGTACGTTTAAATACAAGACTGTCAGAACCTTTTCAATCATCATTTAAAATCTAGCTCTACGCACGATACTGATCTACTTTTTTTATAAGTGTGTACTTACTTAAAAATTACTTCATTCTTTTAGTTTTTTCTCAAACGGTGAGGCAAAAGTTGCATCTAAATTTGTATCGCGTAAAACAAGTTAGCATTTTTCTTATTAGCATACATGTACATATATATTTCGCACATATTTTTTTTAGGCATTTCATCGGACTGCGCCTAAACTCATTCATTTCATGCTTTAATTAATGCAGCAATATTCTTTGTTTCCTTTTGATTTTCAATCAAGTATTCTGGGAAGAGAGGTATAGAGGGAAAGTGGAGTTAAATTCATCATTCATTCGTATGCTTCTTTGCACCTTTCTTTTGAGGAGGAGAGCGTACATAATGCAGCAAGAGTATATATATATATATATATATACATATTATGTAGCTGTATACAATTTAATTTGACCACCATACTCATTTTCCAAACTAGTGTTGTTGTTGTAACTGCCATCATTTCATGTGTTTTCATTGTATTTAGATTCATGTTGTAAGGTGGACTGGAAAAAAAGCTTTTTATGTCATCAGAGGAGATATACGGTAAGTGACTGTTTTGTGTAAAACTTGGATGATTCAAACAGAAGAGCAAAATCCCAAACAGGAATATTCTTTGTTCTCTCTAATCAAAGTCTTTAATTTTAATTACTGTGCAACTGGGTAGATTACAGAGTTTAAATATATGTTTTTGTTTTATAATAATTACACAATTAATTGATCATATAATAGTACGATCTATATGTATTTCACATTATTTGTAATACCCATATTGCATAACAAGCTTTTTGGTTGGATCCCTTTATATCTTTATAACTAAAACTTATATCCATCTACTTAACGCATCTGTATTGTTGCAAATCAAACAGGAAATAATCAAGCCGTTATACTAATTAACAGAAACTAAGATAACAGTTGTTGTTGTTGATGTTAATGTTTTTTAAGACCTAAAATTACAATAAGAGGTCATATTACTTTTTTTTATTTATTTATACAAATGTAAATGACGACCACGGTGTGAACTTTTATTTTTTTTGTTGCTAACATATCTTGTATGTAAAAAGTCAATATTTTATATAGATTTGTTCCTGATTTTGTCATAAAATTCAAGAAATTATGTACACAATCAGAGAATATAGTAGTTAGTATTCAATAATTTAGTAATTAGAATATATATTTTTTTTCATATTCAGTTGTGAAGACAATACATAAATTCTAGGTACGCTCGCTTCATTGAATACATATACATAGCAGAAGCATAATAATGTTTAAGAAGACTCATATTTTTTTTAGCAACCATTGCAAATTTACAGTGCAGTATTATAGTTCCCAACTCCCCCCACTGGCACACCCACTTTTATCCTATATCATCAAAAGACTATTTACTCATATATGTAAGTAATATAACTATAATTATAGGTCTTATTTAATACAGGTGTGAGGTATGACATTCAAAACAATTATACCGTCTACATAAAAGTACAACATATATTTATTGTAAATAAAATAAAATAAAAGAATCCTCGAATAAAAGTCAACCCTTTAGGATAAAATATTATTGAAACATGTATCCTTTTACAATATTATGTAAACCGGAAAACCAAAAACATTGTGTTTTAAATATTTTCTTCCCACACTACTACTAAATACAGAAAAGTGCTCTTTTTAAATATACATGTACATACCATTATTAGCAGAAAGAGAGAGAAAGACATCGAGCCCATAATACACATGACAAAATATTATACCATATCAGCATTATTCTAAAAATACACAGGAACCCAAAGTACTTTAACAAGTTTTAATTTTACACAAATATACTCCCATGGGCTTCACGTTGTTGACGGTGGATTTATAGGTTGTCCATTATATGTATATATATATAGCATTGTTAGATTTACGTTGTAAAAAGCATTGATTTTTTTCTTGCTGATCTTAAGCATCGCTTATAATACCAATAAATTGATTTGTAAGTTAAATACATAAGTTGTTGTTTTCACATAAAATCCGGTCATTATTTTTTTTATTTCATATTATACATTTTTTAAAGACGGAAATTATATCAAAAAAGATTGTGTAGTGATCGTGAGAATATTTTTGACTTTAGGAAATTTACGTTTGTAAAGAGATGGTACTGAAAGTTTCTGTCCTTGTCATTTCGTCTGTATGTAGCTATTCCATTATCAAGAAAGTTTGTCATTGGTTTGGTGGGTCAAGTTTATATAGGTTATTCGTTATGAAATAATAAATTTCATACAAGGTGTACATCTCAATATTTTGTATTGTAATTATAATGTGGATTTTCACTTTTTTTACATCTTATGAGTTTCTTTTCTAATCTTCTCTTGATGATGAAGGTATTTCAGATGATGCAGATCGATCCACCTCTGTTGCCATTTGGTGAGATGAGTCGCCTGGTGAGCTTGCTCCTGTAAATTCATTAACAAAAATATACCATGTTAGATAGGGGTTATAATTTTTTTACTGAGATTGCACAGGAGACAAATAAGAAGCTAAAAAATGGTGTTTAACCGAATAAAACACAACAACAACAACAATTTACAAAATTAATGACAAATGTTTCAAATCAAATAAAATAACCATTTCAACAAACATTTATATAATATGTATAAAACCACGTGATTAAAATTCAAAACGTAATTTACGTGAGGTGAAAAGTTCCATATATATACATACAAAAATCTAGATATATTGTAGAAATTGTCTACACTACGTTGGTGAAATCATGTTACATGTTACTATTAACGAAAAATGCTTTATTCTATAAAATGTGAGTTTTTCTATGTTAAGTTGTGATAGGTGACTAAACCAGTACTGAAAAATGGAGCGAGCACACAGAGTCATTACCATGAATTCATATTAAATTTTGGTTCAGCTGAACATTTTCATTGTTACGCTAAACAATAAAGGCATAATAATTATTAGTAACGTATTATAGTAGCTGCACCGGATGTGGATCTTTCAAAACATGAATGACCTAAAAAAAATACTTGCTAAATTTCTATATTAAACTATCAAAAATGCAACTACATCCTTTTAGAATTCACCCAGTAAAAAATTAACATGAGATATGCATATGTAATGCTCAACACATCATCGTCATCACTCTTTATCCGTTTCCTTACCAGTCTGTCTTTTGCAGTCACCTATGAACAAAAAATCAGCTATATATGTTTCGTAGTATGAATGATGATGGAGTCTAACCAAGAGAATTGCACATTCTCATTCCGTTTCAAAAAAATGTATTTTATAAAATCAAGGCCCGTTTAAATTAAAATCAAAAGGTACACATATACACATTACAATGAATTACAACTACAGTTTGAAAAGTTCATGAGCTGAGCTGTGTATGCCATAATATATGTTTCTTGTCTTAAAATCTAACAAAAAATACAAAATCGCAAAATTCTTGATGAGTTGGTGAACAAGAGAATGGCAAAGTATGGCCACGCACGGCAACCACAAATACTATTCAGTAACACAGCTCTTCTCATCAAGTTTTCTCACTGACCAAAGCAGAACATTTTATACGAACACCTTCCATCGTCCAAGTTAGTTGGATTACACAGTTTATTGATTTTCGAGCGTTAAATCTTCCTGGCTGGAGACAAGGGTGGAGGCAGACCCCCCGCCGATGCTTGACCACATTGCAGCATCCCCAGTGGTGCTTGTTGTGGAAGATGCTGCTGAAGGATCAATGGTTTGCCCTTCCAAAGAATCAGATGAGGTTACCATTACACCTCCCGCAGCTCCTGCAGCGGAAGCATCCGCAGATCTCCCATCATTCAAAGAGTCTGCAGATTCTGTCATTGTAGAAGGGAACGTTTGTCCTGGTTGAAGTTCAAGGGAGTCTGACATACCTTGTTCCTTCATGCTTACTTTCGTGTCAAGTTCAAATATGTCATCGTGTACTGCCTGATCTATTATACGCCTGGCGCTAGCCCCAGTTAAGGAATCCGTTGACCCCACCATTTCAGGTATGTCTGATGACTCCCTTCTTTCAGTGTCAAAGTCTAAAGAATCTCTGCTTACTTCCATTAGATTTTTTCCAGTGTGATCATCAAGGGAGTCGCCACTTGATGTCATTTTAGCATCAGCAGGAAATTTACCACCCGCTCTATATTCCAAACTTGAGTCAGCGTCAGTTGTAGTAATCAATTCACTCCTTAGTTGAAAATCGTCAATTTGACTGGTTTCAGTTGTGTCGGGTGTTTGGGGTTCCATGACGGTTGTAGAGAAGAATGCCATCATGGGATCAACATCCAGTGCTAAATCTTGTATGTCAGTCATTTGGGAAGCATCCTCGGCAGTTTCATAAGGCTGAGATGATAGATTTTTCAGTTTGTCATCGTCTAATTCACCGGAATCATGTTCTCCAAAAATTTCTGTTGTGTCGGACATTTCTGAGACCTGTGATTCATGGCCTTCCTCAATTTCTGATAAGGTTGGCTCATCCCTTCTGACAACCTCAACCTCAGCAAGAACATCACATTCAAGTCTCTCAAATTCCTTTAAGGAAGACGACGATTCCCTTGATCCTGGTCTACCTGATTTTTCTCCATTTCCATTCCCATTACCGTTACGTTCCTCCAATTCTGGAAGAGAAGAGCTCATTTCAAGGCTCATTACTGATTTTGGTGAGTTCTTCACAGAGCTCTCTTCTTCGATATCCTCCAGTCTGTGCTGAGGAGCAATAACCCTCTCAAATTCCATTGAGAATTCTCCACTATTCTCTCCGACATCTTCTTCAAGTAGACCATCTACAGATTGCTCAAATGAAGACTCAGGATAGTAAACCCTCCTAGGTTGGTCATCAGGGGAAAATTGTGGCTCCGGAGTAATTGGTCTTTGTATTGGGTCATCCATGTCGTCTGAATTTTCAAACAAATCTTGAATTTCATCCTCTTCTGATTGAAATACGATGTCTTTTAATTGTTCCTCCTCTATTCTCTCTTCAATCCCGTATCTCAGAGGAGATTCGCTCCAAGATTGACTCTCGGAACGACGATGAGTTCTGACTGGACGTGAAGGCGGTTCAATCGCTTCTCTCATGGAGGATTCAAACATCATCAGATTCCCATCTTGATCATCCGCGAGTTCGGGGTCTCCTTTTACACTAGCTTCATATGTTGTTTCCACTTGCGTGCACACAGTAGTACCAGAGGTAGAAGATGTTAGTGTAACTGGTAAACCAGTTCCTGGTGGAGGTATTCCTTGACTACTACCTACTTCACAGTAAATTGATCTTGTAGCGACACTTCCAGCAGGTTGCTCACTAGTTCCTTCAACTGATACCTGAGCTCTCACTTGAGCATGCATTCCCTCCTCCTCCTCCTCCTCCTCATCATCCAAAAGTAAATCTGCTCCTAAATCAATTTGCGATGCGACCAGAGTCCCAGACGCGGATGCATCACTGGACAGGCTACCTAAATAACTTTCAGAGGAGGACACGGCAGATGCAGCTCCTAAGGCTGTTTGGTATTCTGAAGCCCCGGAATGCGAGGTTGGAAAGTTGTTTGAAACTTGGCCAAGAATTGATGAATCCCATGATTTTGGACGTGACGGTAATGGGAATG
>JAITYZ010002156.1:0-30684 GCA_027744595.1 Paronellides praefectus
TAGTATTTTAGTACATATACAAGTTGGTAGATATTCTCCGACAAACGACGGTTCAGTAAAAAGCCCCTGATGAAAGCTGTAGGTCAGAAACGAACCTCTTGGGAGAAATAATGACAAAAGTTTCCTTGAATGCAAATGCTCTGATTTTTTTTGGCAAACTTCGCTCGAACTTGACATCCAAATGGATGGTGAACGAGCGCAAGGGTTGTGTAGAAGCTACATTAGAAATAAAAGAGTTGTTTTTCCGATAGAATGTACATATTAATAGGGATATGGTGCCATATGTTTTTTGTATAAATAAATTCGAAATCGATCACGTTAAAAAGAATGCATGAAAAAAATAAGATTTTAGGTACTATTATTATACATCCAAACGAACCAAATTAGTCGAAAGTTGTTACATTTACGTCAGTAAAAGCCGTCGTTGTTCCCATTCCCAAACTAAATTCACCAAAGATATTTTGTAAGTTTGGATATATATAATTATACATCTGTGGAATGTCATGACATGGCCATTAGCCATAAAATTGTTGCACGCCCAGTCAGGGATACTCCTTATATTGATCCTACCAGAGAATGCATCCTAACTCCTTCATGCAAGTCAACTTTGGTGTAATGTTGAGGAAGGGAAAAAAGGTTGTTTACCTACTTGTGGTTCGTTCGTTCCATTAGACACACACTGCTGCACTGGAGAGAAAAGCATCTTGTTTAAAAATTCTAAAAACGAAAATCAACGATTGATTTTTAATTTATTTTAATTTTGTCAATAATTTCCATTATCTATGCTAATTAAGCAGTTTGGTACATTTACCCATATTCATTATTCGAAAAACTTAAAATTTTGCGTATTCCCTTCGAGTTGTTGCCTATTTTGATTAAAAAGTAAATATTTGAGTTCTTTGTTTTTCTGGATACTTATAGAAGATCCAACCGCACACATATTTATTATGCTTTCCCATCTAGTTTTATTCATTACTGGAATTATCACCTTACCATTAACCACACTACTATCATTCCCATCAAACAGCTCGTCAAAAAGTTATTTTTTGCATGAACGAGCATGATAAGTTTTCAGTTTCAACAACCCACTAAACCAACAAACTATACATACATATATGTATATACGTTATACTAGGAGGTTTAAACACAACAAAACAAATTGTGTATAATAATGATATATTTTATATTGTAATGTACATCGTCATTATACTACTTATCATTAGCAGTTTTCTATACACTTTTTACAGTGTGGCAGCTTTCCGTTGACGTAATCATGTTTACTTTCACTCCGTAGAGAAATCTTGCTTACACCAAAAAAGTTATAAATTCAATGGCTTGCCTATGTTCTCTCAGTTGGGCCTTGACTGTAACATATGGACATACTTATACAATTATATCCATAAAGCATGTACTGCTTGTTATTATGTATTTTCAATCTCCTAAAAAAATAGCACGTGATACATCACAAAAGCAAAGGAAGGCTTGTTTGCCCAATCAATAGATGGGCTTACGATAAATAGAGCTACTTCACTTACAAACAACCTCACCTTACTAGCTACTTCAGCCGTCGTGATTTAGTTTTCTCGGAAAAAAGACGCTTCACTTTTTATCGTCAAGATTCATTTACAATGTATTAGATCCGTCCATGTATGTATCTCACAGTGAAATGGCAAGAAAACAGATGCGCACTGCTGCGTATGCTTTATTTCTTTTTTTCACCTTTCTCAATTTCACAGAGTACTTCTTTGGAAAAAATAGGCAAGTGATGCATGCTGCTGAGAACAAGGTTACACAAGAGGTAGCTCAAAAGACAAACATGACGACAAGGAAAACTGTTCTCTGTTCATCATTTTTAAGTGGTACTATGATGAATGGAGCGCTTGAGCAAAATTGTATGGTGATGTGATGATGATTTTTTTAAAGAAAAAAAGTATATTATACCTAGTTAAGTAGACCCTATGAAATGAACGAATGAAAAGGCATTATGTAGACATTTGGTTTGGGAGAAAAGGATTTTTTTAAACAAGCGATAAATGAATGATAAAGTCTTTTCATCCAAAAGCTAAAACGGAAATAAAAGTTAAATTTTGCTATACGAACTAAAGCAAAAATCATACTAATTTAATTTTATGAAGTGGTTAATGCATTTATACCTACAAAAGTGGGTTACGGGTACACTTTTGTCCCTTTATACACTGAAGAAGTCCAGATGCCGCTTGCTTCGCGTAATTCAGTTTTCCATAAGCAACACCAATACCCAAAATCCTCTTAAATTGACATTCAAAACGAGAAAGTAATTTTGCTGTACTTGTTTATTACGAGCAGGGGAACAAGTGAAAAGATGTCACAAGGCTTGTCAGTGTTCACCTCTCTCCTCTGTCAAAATGTAATCCACATTGGAACGCACCACCACCAAACGAACGACATAATAATAGCCACTTTCCAGTTGTTGTAGTCCTGTGAAAATTACATTGCTAGAAAAAAGTATAAAAATGGAAATTGGATTTGTATTTCTTTTACTCTTCCAAACAAAAATAAAAACGAGCGAAAAGGAAAAGTTTGGGTGTCTCTCTTTCCGAAAAATAGATTTTCAAAGTGGAAACTAACACAATGTGGTTGGTTGGTGTGTACATTTCAAATTTAGAGTATACTTTTAGATTGTTTTGCTTCCGATGCGTGAAAAGTATCTCAAAGTCTACTAAATCGAGTATAGAATTCACTTGTTTGTTTTTCCAGCGAGTGACAGCCTGTTACATACATTGCAATGGGTTTAATTTCATAGCATGACGTTGGACAACGTGACGAGTTGGTCAGAGTTGCTCGTTGAATGAATGTTAGGATGTAATGGGGTATTAAACCTCAACTTAATAAAATATATTACATTTGTCTGCAACGCAATTATTTTTTTCAAAATAATTATGACATTTGTAAAAAAAGAAATATGACCAACTACTGTTTTATGTACAAGTTACTCATGGCTCGTGTACAAGAATCTCAATTTGGTTTTGGCCATGTAAGCTCATGATAGAAATAATAATGGTGATCATGAGTAAGATTATTAGGTACAGGTACGTATGTTGTTTGTAGGAATGTAATGAAAGCTGTCATTTTCAGCAAAAACATGGCTTTAGCTACTACTAATATTATTAGATATAACTCTTCGTAATACATAATAGTAGAGAGTTAAGTGAGGGACCACAAACAAACTATAAAGTTCCATCCTTACTTGTTTCTTTGCTAGAAAAGTTTTTTTTCCAGGAGTAATGATCGCATATAAAAAGAAGCGACAAGGAGCATCCGGTTCTTGGCAAATTAATCTAGTAGAGAAAGCACATCTGGGATCAACATGTATTTCCTGCTCCACTTTTATTCACCATGTTACTTTTTTAACCAAACAATAATACAAGAAGTAATGGCAAGTCAACCTGAAACATGATTGCATATTACAAAAAAAAATCTGCCACAGCCTAGCATGGAGATTTATATTTACAAAAAAAACTTGTTTTTGTACATCTTAGCAATTTTTCCGCACAACAACATGAAGAAAAAAACTTTTCCATTGCAATGTTACAAATGCCTAGACAGCTACATATATTGGTACGTACATACCTACATATAACGCTACCTACATCTTTTATAGAAAGCAAGCTTGTTTGCAACCTACTATAACCAGAAATTTGTTGTAGATTATTACAGGCAACTTTCAAACAGCATTTCCATTTTATATGCACACATACCCAACAAAATTAGGAACGGGAACGATATAAATGTTATATAGAAGCAGAATACTTATAATTTATAAGTTATAAATGTGTAGTATAAATAATAAAAAAACATACATGCCTATATACATTCATATTATCAAATTATTATACAATCCTCCTTCCTTTCTTTATGGGCTAACCTGACATCCTTCTTTTTCCCTTTCATGTACCTTGGCGTTTCTCTCTCACTCTTACCCTTTTTTATGCCATTAAGAAAAACGACATATAACAGCCAACAAAAGATGAGCAACAGAAAGAATTTTTTAGCAGAGACCTGCTGGTCTATAGCAGTTCGCCGTCTGTCTATACTTTGTATTATCAGCCCTGCACACATCAAGCGTTTATGTTTCCATTACCTTTATATAGTACCAGAGTAGTACAACCACTGTGGTAGTTTGTGCTGGTAAACAAGATATAACTTTATCATCCATGCCCAAGTTTCTTTGTTCTAGCCATATTGCACCACATTATCTGACAAGAACAAGACTACAAGAATGAAGAGAAGTGTTTTGATGTGCTCTACCTGTACATATACATACCAACTTGATCATAGATGCTCTGCTGTGTGTACACTATTCTGTGCTTTATAAGAACCAGACATATATGAGAGCACTGAATAACTTACGGCTACCACTGTTGCATACCTTCTTGAGTTGGTGAAGTAAAGAGAAAGGAAGTAGTTAGAAGTGGAGAAAAAAAGGAAGCCTACATACTACATAAATAATATCACAATGTCTACTAATAATATGGCCTCTTTCTTCGTCTGACAATAATAAGACGTCATCGCTTTCTCTTCTCCTTTTTGGAAACTTACTTTCAGAGAAAAATTCCTGTGGAAAATAAGCCACATGAGCGTGTGTGCTATCCTGGAAGTATATACCAAGTAAACATTCAATTTTCCTTTTGCCGTAATAATTGGAACATTTCACTTTTATTATACCATTCCTTGATGAGAGACAGTGAGCAACACTATAAAACTGGCTCAACTGAAACAACAGCATAAACACTATGCCGCCGCCTCTGTTGCATATGAGGGTAGAATGAATGAGAGAGAGAAAACGGAGGAGGAAGTGAACTACATAGACATTGGATGTGATGATAATGATTGTCGTTTTTGCTTTCCTTGCCTACTCATTTTCTGTCCCAGCGCTACCATATAACGGGATATGATATTCTAGAACTGTTCAAGATGAAATGGAGGGCATACATATATGAGGAGTAGTAGCAAGATACATAAAGATACAACAACGGTGGAAATTTTGCTAATGATGCTACATGCATAACTTTGCAATCTTCTTTAGTGTGTGCAGCCAACCAAGCAAAATTGCGATAGTGGTGGAGGAGCATGAATACAAAATTAGTAGAAAAGGAGATAGCATCTCTTCTTCTTTTGTTTAGTATATAATGTCGCAATGTATTTTGGCATATATTCATAGTATGACAACAGGATGTGTTTTGCTTTTGTTACTGTGTCTCAATTACTTTGTTCAGTGAATATAAATACCAAACACTTAGCCACAGCCCTGTTTTTAGTTTGTGTGGATGCTACTAGTGCCCTACCTAAACATATAGCCATACCGACACTCAAATCAACAACAAGGGTAGTATTGTGCCAAAAGGGAGAAAGCTTGATGGATTCGGCACAATAGCAAAGTTCGTTTCGTGCTGGATGTGGGCGTATAAAAACTGCCAGTTTTTGTGTAAATTGTAAAAGCACTTGTCCATATAATATGAACATAGTACACTACTAATAACAAAAGGACAAAGAACTTAACTACTAAACTACTAACAAGCATGGTATATTAAACAAGAATAAAAATATAGCATAAAAAGTATGCACTTTAAATGAGTTGCGGCGGACACCAGCAGGACGTACCTAAAAGCTTAACGTTTTTCCCGTAGTTTATTTCTTTCAGTTTCGATCCCTGTCCTATAGCAAGTACGTGCATAAAATGCACTGCATATTACGTACTTCATTCCAGAAATTAATAATATCCTATTCCATTAGTTAGTTATTTAGAAGGTGAACTTAAATTATGTAAAGGAAGGAGAGAAAAAAGCCACTATTTCCGTTATTCAACTATTCATTAAAACACGAAAAAAATTTGCAAACAGTTTGCAAATATTATGTAGTGTGGAGAAATTAGTTTGTCGGGTCAAGCGACCACGACCACACACCATAAAACAAAACAACATGCAAACCATAAAAACCACCTTCTTTCTAATAACACTATTGGAATAACCTACTTACATTTTCCATTTTGGAGATTGACATTTCTTCTTAGAAAACAAAAATGCATACATTCCACATTTACCCAGTAGTGAATTGAAGGCTTAATATAAATTATTATTACGTGTGATATATTCATGTGGCATATAATTCTGTATTTATATAATGCTGATATATATTATATATGACTTTATTTTTGTCTTGTAAGTATTCATCTGAGTGTTCTTCCTACTTTCCCTTTTTATTCGCTGAAACATTTTCTTTATTACTATCTCATTCGCTCAATTCAAACGTGCACGCATTCTTTTTTATCTTTAAATCTATCCACACACATCTTATACATCCCCAGCAACTGCTACGTCTCTTTTCTATACTGTTTACTGCTGACTTGGCGCAAATCTTTTCTCAGTTATAGAATCGATCATGTTCATTGATTACATATTCTTCTTCTTTAGATGTGCCCCGCATTTATATTACTGAATTTCTTGTCAATGACTGAATCCTTGTTTGGGTGCTTTCTTGTATTATTTTGGCTTGGCTTAAGCCAGTCTGGATAGACAAGTGAGGCAAGCGTTTCTTCAAAAAAAAAAATAAGGAACAGCTTTCTTCTCAATTTTCCTTCTTTTGTAGCGTCTCTGAACACAAGAGATCTCTATTGATTCTTCCCTACTCTAATAGTTTTTTTTGTTCTCTCTCTCTTTTCAAGGAGAAACGAATAAAGATAAGGAAATAAAGAAATTTTCGTAAAAAAAATCCTCTAAAAAGGATATAAACAGAGCAAGTTGGAACAAGGCATTAAACCGGATGTAGCCAAGTACCTCCAGTGACTTAGATGTTGTCTCCAGATATTAAAGCTACTTCATCAGAATCACTACAGCCTATAGCCCCTTTAGTAGGAGAGATCTCACAAAATAAAACACATGCATATACAGCTCCATTTCTCCGCTTCTTCTTCAGATAACGTTATGAAGTTTCCTACTTTCACTGCAACTTATTAAGTGGCTTTCAGGAAGCAGGAAAAGACGGTTGACGAAGACGAGAACAAAACCTTTAGTAAAGTCACACCATTGCCTTGAACAACACATACCTATATATGTACATATTATAACAAACTCACGCTTACTCACTTTTTCATATGCAATAGCAGTACACAGGCAAATTCCTGCACTCTCCTTTTCTCATGTACTCCCCCACCACCACCACCGTCCTACTTATATCCCTGTGTTTGTGTGAAGAAAAGTAATAAAAAGAGCAAAGTAGTGTGGTGGTGGTACTGATGTGTGATGCAGAATCAGGTTTCCCATTTCCCTCATTTTTTCGCTCCACCACCACCACCAGTAAGATTATCAGCGTGCGTTGCTTTCTATATACTTTCTTTTTTCTTTAAAGAGTTCGTTCATCTTTTGCTGGTGCGGTGGTGGAATAACTGTAGAGCAAAGGAAACTTTTAGTCAATAAAGTTGAACCAGATTTCTCACTATACATAGCGTAGGAAAATCAACAACATTTTTCATTGAATTAAGAAGGCTTTGTGAAAAAAAGTTAAAACGATAGTCATAATGATTGTATCTACTTTTTCTTTTATAGCTTTCGTAGATGCCTAGGAGTGAATAGCCACGAACTGAGAAAGTCTGCTGACTTTAAGTTTTCGAAATCGCGAAAAATGTTCATATATCTCTACGCTTTTTAGAGCTCGTTCATCCTTGTTTAGTATAAACATACTTTTCCTTTTCTTAACCAGTTTTTATAATACATGATATAACCTTAAATCATGTTAAAACGATATTACAAACTCGTGTCATGCGCCTTTTCTCCTATACTGTTGCTTGTGCTGCGACTGCACTTTCTTTTGAAATGCTTAATGGTTCATACCATCACCTTGTTTGCAACACAAAAGAAATGGAGTGTGGAGTGTGCGGTGGTTCGCCGAACTTGTTGGGCACTAAACTAGAATCTTGTTATAAAAGTATTATTATCATTTCGCAACTTTCAACGTAGGTTAAGAGGTCGAGAGCTTCAAAGGTACCTCCATTTTCAGCCATCCACTCCATCCTCGTCCTGCCATGTGTCTCTCACATAAAACGGAATGAAATAAATAAGTAATATACGGAGACTTTCGTGATAATGCTTAATGTTATTTCATATTATACAAGTTTTGGTACTTAATATACACAATGCACAAGGCACACACCGTGTTTCTGCAAAAAAAAAGAATAAGGAAAAAGAACAGAATGAATCAGATGAGTACCCGAGAAATTCGTTGGATTGCATGTGCCATATAGACTACCGCCAGCACCGTAGGAGAGTCTCGTCTGGTCGTCTGCTACTTGTGTAGTGCTATTTTAGATTGCGTAATGCTAGTTACAGCGAATTAGACGACTATAAGGATAAACCCTCGAGTAAGAAAGCTGGTTCTCCAGTGTTCCTCCTTTCGAAGAAAATGGTAGAACGTTATTAGCATGGTGCGTGGAGGGAGATAACAGGCGACAAGGCAATGAGGAAAGTTACAACAGTTGAGTAAAGAAAATACACAGACATATATACCTACGCATAATATCCAAGTAGGTATGTAGATATTTTAGTTGGAAACTCAACTTTTTCATTCCTTTTTATGAACTTGGGTGTTTCCGTTGAGGTCTTGAAAAAGTGGAGATATCCTTTTTGGTCCTTTGCTCTTGCTGTTATCCAGTAGGTTTAGCCACTTACTTGCTTAATACAGCAGTAGTGTGGTAGAAAGAAAAGTATACACGTTTCAGAAGGCAGAAGGGAATAGGAATGCAACATGTTATCAGATCAGTTCTGTTGCTTTCTCTGTTTTCTCCCAAATAATTTTGAACAGTTGCGTTTGTTGTTTGGATTTTGTGCGATGCGTGCATATTACTTCCTTTACTCTCCTCTGTATTCCTTTGGAATAGGATTTTCTTATGTACTCCAGTTGGATAATAGAGTAATAGTATGTAAATTTTCCCCGGCCGTAGTATATTAATCACGGAATTAATTTGTCGAAGCTTACAGATAAAGTGAAAGGATCATTAGTATATATGCAAGTAATACTTCACCTCTTATTGCACAAATTGCGCTTTCCTTCGAGCTGCTGTTATCCACAGACTTTCATCATTTTAATTTAGTTCAATGTTAGACATATGGACCAAATGCATAGAGCTAATAATAAAACAAACCAAATGATTACAAGCCTTCCATCCCTTATGTGCTACCGGACTCGTTGCGAAGGTCAACGTCGAAATCATATTATTATGCTAACCGTTCAAGGAACCCCATGGATACTCCTTTCTAATGACCTTCAGTGTTGTTCAGTCTTTCAAAGATCCAATATTTAGCTCCTTCAGAATTCATTGCAATGTCCACGACTAAATTATTTAAATCATGATGTCAAAAATGTAAGTGTGTACCTGTAAAAATTAAAGATAGGACGCACATGAACTTGAATACGCGATGAAGTGGTATGTCATCCCTCCTCTGATAACATGTGGTCTAAATTCCGTAAGACTTGACTCCAACGAAATACAATTTCTTATTTAACTTGCTCTTTTGAGTAACTAAAATTTTAAAAAAGTCGCTCCTAAAATTTAGATGCTAGCAGCAATTGTGTTAAGTTTAGCTGCGTTTCACCTGTACACTGATAAAAGCACTAATGCCCCCATTGAACCCAATGAAGAATGGATCTGTCTTGTGAAATGGCTTGGACTTTTCGCTGCATTTTGGTTGACTCTTTCCATTGCTGGGATGTACGTTAGTATGACCAGAAGGCAAATGTGGCGAGCCACACTGGTAACCTAGATAGATGACATAAATATATGACGAGATTAACTCAAGTAAAAATATCTAATGCCATTAATGAAATGATGGGCATATAAATGATTTAGGTGTTAGTACTTTACGCAGCTTGTTTCGGAGTATCGGTTTATTTCACCATAGCCTTCGGCAGCCAACTTGATGTGAAGGAAGTAGAGTCAGAAGTATTATACAAGACGACGCTCAAGGAAATTTCTGAGCACACGGGTGACGCCTGGATCCCTGGATGGCTTGATAATGTCCAAAAGCAAGTAAGAATGAATGATAAAATTTGTTGTGTGCAACAACTGCAAAACACATGAATGATTAATTTAGGCATTTTCCAATACCAGAGTAAAGTTTGCTGCGGAATCATGACATACCGTGACTATGAAGAGTTTTGGCCTACATTTCCTTCGAAAATTCCTCATTCTTGTTGCAAAGACAATAAATTGATTCCGTTGCCGTGCCCAGCTGATCTATCACTAATTCCCTTTCCCAACACACCGGGTGACTTTGTCAAGGTTGAGATGGGTTGTATGCCAGAAATCCTGGAATCAGTCCGTCACCATATTCGTGAAAGTTATCAAAATAGCATAACAACAACCATTTTCATTGGTTGTGGAATCCTGGCGTATGTTGTTCTCTATACAAAACGATATCTTGATGGATCTGAGGACATGGCAATTCAACAACAAAAGGACATTGCAGCTGCTGGCGGTGGTGACATTCAAATGGGTGTAGAAGGCTCAAACATGAATAAAAACATTATTATTGAAACTAGCAGCGGTCCTCTCATTATAACTTCAAGTGGTCAGATGGCGGGTTCCATTGATTCGTTTGAAGGGATTCCAACTTTCGGGTCTGTCGATTCCTTCCCGGCTCAGCAGCTTGTAAATCAAGCTAGGCAATACATACCTGACCAGTCACAATTTCGCCAGCAAACAATGTCCATCCCAGTGCAACAGCAACAGCCACTACAGTATCAGGTGCCACAGCAATCTGTGCCTTTCCAGACCCAACAACAAATGCCATCACTGCAAATCCCACTGCAACAACAATCCCAGCAATATCAAATACCACAAATGCAACAACAATCCCAGCAATATCAAATGCCACAACAATCACAGCAATATCAAATACCACAGATGCAACAGCAACCCCAACAATATCAATCGCAGATGCAACAACCTTCCGGTCCAGTTCTCAACAAGACAAACGTTGTTCTTGCTAGTCTTCAACAACAGATGCAGCAGCAGCAACAACAACAGCAATCACCCCAGGTTATGGATACGTCAATGACTGATAATAATATGGGGATCAACGGCAGTGGAATTAGCTCACCCCGTCAGCAGGAAGCTTATAATATGTCAGTTAGCGGAACCAGCAAGCCACAAACCCCAGAACAATCTAGCCAAGTACCAAGCTTTAGCATGCCAAGGAGTCTGCTTTCACCTATGGTCGCCCCTGATATTGTGGTGACAGATAATAACGTGGCTCGTATGGAACAACAGCAGCAAACACAGGATACATCAACGGCATTAAGTCCACCAGGAAGTCCAACAGGGAGAAGAAAGAAAGTTCGTAAAGAAGCGTTGGTAAATCGCAATAAATAGTCTATACTCCAAAAAGTTAGTTGAAAATCATAATATATTTTATTGTTTCAAACGTTTTCGAATGTTACCAAAATTTCAGACGAATGGTAAAAGATTATAGCTTGTATTAAATACACAAATAAAAGAAAAAAATCTAGAAAAAAATCTATTAAGAACTGCAGTTCTATGGACAAAGTTAGTAGTTCTTTCCAAGTAGTTTAATGGTTATACTATGTGCAAAGTAGCGAATAAAATTTTCATTTGCTTTGAAACATTTCTCATGCATTTTTTCTTCTGCTGATGAACCCCGTATTCAGTGCCCCTTGCCCACCTTATCGTATCAAAGTAATAAGAGAGTTGGCTTGGGTGCTCGCTCACATAAAAGCTTGAAATTCAAGTTGTATACCTAGTTGTATTATGTATGAGCAAGTTTATTATGTTGATAAAATTGTACAACGCTACCGTAATCTAATCAAACATTCAGTAAAGCCAAGAAAAAAAACAATGCGGGTTTCCCTTTCACCGAAATCCATTCATCAGAGAAAAACAAGGAACCGTAGTTGGACGTCGACCGACCACCGACTCAGAGATATTCATTTTATATTCGTGATATTGTGTTATTATTGTGTATGTTTGTTACGAACCTGTACGCAATATTCATTTATCATTTAGAGTCAATTGTATTATGTCATAAACCCCATCCATCCCTAACCAATTAGCAGAAAACGTTCTAAATTAACTAAAGAATTTCATTAACTGCTCTCTAGGAAATTCCTCTACCTAGCTTGCACACGTCTTCGTTTGTATTTAAGTAGCACAAACAATGTAAAATACATTCCTATCAACCATATCCATCTACCATGTCATTCTTCATTTGCAGCATTGTTCTTGTAGCAAATACCTCAGAAATTACTTTCTCTCTCTTTCTCCGCCTTGGGTATATCAACAATGTTAAGAAGCAAATTTTACGCCTTTTGCTCGGAAGGATGCCTACCACATTATGATGATGTAAACCATAAATAGGAAATGAACTTTGGAGTGCAATGAAATTGTGAGGAAACAAGAAGGCAAAGTTTTTGGCAATCGTCTCTTCCCACCTCTGCTTCCATCAACGTACCGGAGGTGTATACTTTGTTTTGTAGAAGCTCGTCTATTTCCCTTCTGTAACATTTCATGACAAGGATGTTGAGTTTGAGTGAAAGCTAAAAGACGTCTTATGGTATGTAGGAGAAATATACTACTACATAGGTAAGAGCATCTTGACACAAAAAAGTATTTGCTTTTCTTTCATTTCCCTTTTTCACCCATTGAAAAGATGCTGATGCTGTGCTGCTGCTCTATTTTCAGCCTTATACGTACACTTGGCATTTTAAAACAACTACTACTACACCAAAAACAAAATGTAGTGGTTGCTCCGTTGCTCGTGAGGTTGAAGATAACAACGATATAGTGGCAGAGGTGAAGGTAGCCTTGAAGGAGGTTTGGTTTTCTCGGGATTCGGTAGTTAGCGGTATTGTGTTTTGTCCTACTTTTCCATTTATGGAGTTTTTGAATCCAGTCATATGCATACTGTTTATTATCTGGCCAAGAATGGATGAACAAACATGTAAGTAGTGAATGCAAAAGGAACAAGACGAAGAGAAATGGAGATTTATAATGTATGCACTACGCATTCTAAAGTAAAGGATGAAGCAATGAAACAAAAAACATCTCATTTGATACAATAAACGTTCATGCAGTAAACTCTAAACACAACGGGAGAAAGAGCACGGTCGGATTTATACTTATTCCATGAATGAATGTTGAATCGATTCATGCATTGCATAACACAAACAAGGCCAATTTTTTTACATCTATTCAGCTATTGAAACTTATTATTGTTCTCACCCAAGTACTAAAACAAAGGTTCGCAAAATTCTAGATACAATAAGGGTAAAGATGCCTCTTCTGCAAGTTAAAACCATTGCATTGATGCATTCCGAAGTCCATTTCTAGCAAAATATAGTCGAGGTATTATTTTTTTTAAATGCATAAAACGTACAGAATACAACTAGCTATTATTGAAACGCAACGCTGCAAATAACAGAAACGGTGGAAGTAGTAGCAGTTTGGAAAGTAGCAGGACGTTCCAGCAAATGGTCAATCCCATCCTCTATGCACAAAACCGTGTGTGAAAAGGATCCTGCCTTCAACTTTTGGTAGCGTACTGGACTGTTTGCACCAGCCGCCTGGAAAAACGATCTAGCCATCAACTGTTGCTGGCATTCTAAGCTATTTGTACTAGCCGCCTGGGGGAGGGTCCGTTCTTGTGGTTTTTGCACCAGCCGCCTGGGGAGAGGGGACAGCCGCGTGCCACCGTTATCGTGGTGTTTCCACCAGCCGCCTGGGGAGAGGGGAACAGCCGCGTGCCACCGTTTTCGTGGTGTTTCCACCAGCCGCCTGGGGAGAGGGGACAGCCGCGTGCCACCGTTTTCGTGGTGTTTCCACCAGCTGCCTGGGGAGAGGGGACAGCCGCGTGCCACCGTTTTCGCCTGGGGAATGGAATCCATTCAATGGATCCAACGTTAGGAACTATTACATGATGTGATCCCGTGTACAATGCAAGTTTCTTTCAAAGATATCATTCTAAGGGAATATTAAGAATAATAAAAATTGAATCAAAGCTTAAGTAAGTAATTGTTGATCGTTTATATTTAAACTAAATGTGTGAAAATAAATATTTTGTCAAACTAAATCGAGAACGTGTCTTTCTAAGAATTGATGAACGACTACATAAATTAAATCACAACTTACTGAAAATGCTTCCAGCTACAGATGTTCAAACTTAGATATTCAAATATTGAAGAAATTTGAAAATAGCCATGTTTGAGACTTACTGTAACATAATATTACACATAAAAGTACAAAGTTAAGGAGCAAAAAGGCATTCTTTCCCTTGTCTTTTTTATTCTAGATCCTTTCTTGTTACTTCTATGTATTTTGTTTCTTTTTACTTTCTCATTTTTAGCGTCTCTTTTATTTCTCGCTCCCGTAACTTATTTTATTTGAAACAACAAACAAGCCTGCTGGATAGTAAGAGTTAAATTCTGGTTTTCGATTTTCTTCATTTAAAAGTCATAGGTATATGTATGTATAATGCTACCCCAACATCCTTTTCCATACCATTTCCGCAAGTGTGCTAGTTTAGAATTCTATTTGTTTTCCAATAAAATTATACATAAGCCGTATGATAAAGTACATGTATATACATATAAAGCTGTAAGCAAAAATCCCGTCCCTCTGTAAGGCACTATGTACACCAACATTCATTCTTTTATACAGGCTAAACTTTATTTAAAAGGGTTATAAAAAACTGGATACATTCTGTCTTTTTTCCTTTGACTTTTAAATCTGTTGCCTTGAAGTAGTAAGCATTTTTCTCATCATTTTGCTGGTCTAAGCTTAAGTCTACCTACCTACACAAATATACACACAAAATGTTCATTTTTTAGCATGTATTTTGTAACGATGATATGCCATATTATGCCTCTGCATGTCTGCATGAATGCTTTACATTTTTTGTGCTTTCATTTTTCTATGTGTATACTTGTACTTTTAATGTGGCCATTTTTACTATTATTATTTTTTCATAACTCGTCTTTCGTAAGCTCCCTTTTTACATTTTTATTTGATGTATTTTACAACATGAAAAGTTGGAATAGTACCCAATGTATGTGAGTGAAAGTAAGCCTTGTATACGGATACAACTGTACCAAAAGGGTGTTATAATAATGCCATGTGTGGCATCATCCTGCGTAGATATATGAGGCAATATCAGAATGGATACTCAACTCTTTCCCATCTAATTTTTTTTCTTGAGGCAGCTTCCGTGTCAGCAACATCACAACTACTTATTAATATATACTTTCTCTTCTTATTCCTTTGAAAAGTGATACATATACTTTGATACACCACAGAGTAGCAAAATGGGGTGAGGAGGTAGCGTAGAATATAATTTCTTTCTATTTACACGCGTATTGTATTATGCATGTGTGGGTGTGTGATTGTGGCCGGCCATATCACAACGAGCGAGCAACTTCACTATATAGCGTTGCGTTGGTGGATCCTTTTTGATGCGGAATTGTAGGAGGAGAATTATGATGATGATAACGATGAAAGAGTGTGTTTATTATATCTATGCACATTTTTTGACCATTGTAAAAAGTATTCCTATTCAAAAATGTCCCTAGTGGCTAAAGACCCTATACACATTCCACGTCATGTAAGGTACATTAACAAACACGGAATGTTTTTTTTACCGAATGAATGTTTATTCTTTATATAAAGTCAAAAAGTGCATTCATAACTCACAATTCTTTTTTTATCATTGAGGAATTTCATTGCATGTTTTGATGTTGTGCGATACACTTCTGCAACCCTTCTACTAAAGAACAACCTTCTATATAGTCTTTTTTATGTAATTTTGGCAGCTTTACTCTAAAAATGAATAAAGTACCTTAAAAAGAGAGAGAAAAACATGATGACTACGTATATGACCATGATGAAAATTTGTGAGCGAAAAATGTTAGTGAGAGTAAGAAAATATTTTTTTCTATATTTTTTATGAACTGCGTGTTCTAAATATTAACAAGGAATGAGAGAATCCAATAAACTCTAATGACATACATACATGTATACTACATAGTATGGAACGTAAAAATACATGAAAGAATACAGATGGCCAAGCACCATAATATTTTTTCTCAAAGCTGTTCATATAACCAACCACACAATAAAAACTTGGCAATAAAAAGTTCCAACAGAATTCATTACGAGTTCTCATGATATCAACACTAACAACGTTATACGGTACACTTTTGTGTAATATATATTTATGTAAATTGTTACGTCCAAAGCCGTTACATTTATAAGGAACGAAAAAAATACGTTTAATGTTTTATAAAACAGTTGAAATCAAGATAACTACCTATACTATATATTGATATACTTGTATTATAACGCTTCGCTGGTAAATAAGTAAGGGTTTGCACTGATTGTGAGAAATCTGACTAAACAAACTCTCGTTACATAATAATAATAATATTGTATTTCTTCGTTCCCAGAATGACCCTTCGTAATATCAATGCACTAGCTATACATAAATATACATGGTTGGATTTTTGCTCTCAGCATACTGAAGTAAGTGGTATTTCTGGAACATATACTTGAATGTGGGTATGTGTATTGCATGCAAATATATGGTAAAGCAGCAGGTGACAATGACAAACAGGGATTGCGAATTGGAAAAATACCACAGATTTTTTTAAACGGGTGAACTTTCACGAACAATCTCCCATCTCCTGTAGCTGTCTGGCTTTTTCCTGCTGTGATTTCCATTCTTCATAATATGCCATACTTACGTGCATTTACATACAACGTTCGGAAACGTCGATTTTAATCAGTCGATATAAAAATACAAGTATTATGAATGGGTATCGCATCGGGATTTTCATGATAGAAATTTTCTCTTTGCTTTCTCGTTGCATGTAATACAATACCAATACGTATTGAGATTTAGCATGAGAGCAATTTTAACAATTGAGCAAATATACGATACAATACCAACCAATGTACGTACTCACACTCACGTAAGCACGTACGACACGACAAACACGACAAAAAAATGGTAGAAAAGAAAGTTAAAATTAGATCATATCTTGCAACTTTGATATTTTGCCCATGTTTGATCTACATATTACGTAGGTATTGGACTTTTATATAATGTTGGTAAGCTTTGTAGCATTTCGGTCTATAGTCAAACTTGCCTAAATTTGGTTTACCATAGCCTGTAATCATTTTTAAAATAACCCTTTCTTCATTCAAATATACGTATTTATTGGCTTTTGAGTAATAGGAAGTAAGAATGATATCTTTTTAATGCACACTCTACAGTCAACAGCTGGTATGTATTTTCGAGTAAATTAGAAAATGCTGAATGTACAACCGCATTTCCAGGAATTGCTTTTCAGCTTAACAAAGGATTAACTTTTATAGTAAAGTGGTAACAATTATTATTATTTTTTGTTACAAAACTATAAACTTTTTAACCACGATTCAAACCATATGAATCGAAATAACAGCCATGATAATATATGTACACTATACTGCATACCCATTCTAATATACAGGGCTCGATGGCATTCTAAATAAGACGAAAAAGTTGAAGAAGAAAAAACAAACGAGAGAAATCATAACAATAGATTTTCTTTTTCTCTTGTGAAATGCCAACACCCGGAAAGCAGCGTCGGTATAAAAAAATAAGTTTCGTGCTTACATACGCCAATTTTTTTATGCTGCATATTTGTATCCATTTATTACACGAACACGAGCAATAAGTATTTTGGAATTTTTGATGCCACTAACTAAGTCGGGAAATGTCATTCCAACTTACTCGACCTCCTCGCAATTTTCTTTTTTCTCCAGTCAAGCATAAAATAAGACTGAATGACAGAGTGGAATAAAATGAAACCACATTGCCAGCTTAATACTATATTGTGCCTTGAAGTATGAAAATAGACGCCAGAATAAAAAATTAAATTGAATCATTAAGTGTGAAGTAGGATCATTTCACTCACTTAAATATTTCAAGAAGGGAATTTGTAGAATGTTAAAAAGTAACGTGCAAACATGCGCCGCATCTATTACAAAAAAGTAAAGTGTATGTGTATTTTTACTAAAACTTTTATACCATCAGCTATAGAATGTTTGCACGCAAACAATGTGCAAAGTGAGTTTATGTCGCTTACACTCTGTATTGATTGAATATGTTTCACATGAGCTCTATCTCATCGTAAAATTTTCAATATAATAAAATTTACTTTATAAAAATATAGGTAGGCATGTATTTAGGGATATACATTTATTCTGGTATATTTTAGTTTTTTTTATTCCTCCAAAGTTTCATATATTTTTTATTTACGAAGAAAAAATTGGACTATAAATAGCAATGAAACGAGTTGTTGTTTCTTTTGATATTGCTACTGTTCCTATTTTCCATGCAATTTTTCCTCTTTTGCGTTGTGATTGTAAATTCTTCTTTGATGTGAATGTAAAGTTATATTCATCTTTTCCATCCGTCCTCCCTGATGATTATGGTTCGCAGTATTACTATAATAAAATGCATAGGTACATAATATAAAGAGGAAGCCCAACTTATTTCCTTGTGAGAGGAAACATGCTTGAGTTTATTTTGAACAACGCGATCACTTGCTCTCCCCCACCACTGAGCTAGTTTACGTTTCGAAAAGAAAGTGGCTGTATAGAAGATAGTAGAAAGTTGGTTTTCCACTTACTCTAACAGCTCAGTTAGCCAGTGCTGCTGTACAGCAAGTAGTATAGTAGTATTCAAAAAGAAAGCAAGAGAAAACAAACCTTTTTGAGAAAGAGAGAGAGAGCATTTCAAAGTACGCTTCTGTTGGTCTGGTTCTTGTCTGTGTATTCAAGTCTTGCCTTGCCTGGCCTATTTCAACGTTTTCCACTTGTACTGTTGCTGCGACTGGTAGTGTGATGGTGGTGGTAGACGAATAAAGCAAGCAGTAGTAGTAGGAGTAGGTACATGTATTGCGTTTTATAGCACATATGTAAGTAGGCAATACGAAGGGCTTGGTCATGTCAATAAGACATACTTTTCCCGCATCACTTTTATAGGCTAGGCAAACAACCCAAAAGAGAGAGAGAGAGAGAGAACTGACGTATGTAGCAGCGCTATTTTATATAATATTCGTTCACGAGTATTCATAGAATTTCCACAAGCTTGCAAAAACTTGCTTTTTCTGGATTTATAGGAAAAAAGAGTTTTTATTCTGCTGTAAGTATGTTTAGCTTTCTCCTCTCGTATTTTCTTCCACCACCATACCATCATCGTCATATCATCGTGGTCTAGTCTGATCATCACATATAAACACATACTCACAATGGGTGTGTGTGTGTGTACAGGTTATCGAGTGAGTTGTGAGCAGCGAGTGTGTATATACACCCTGTGAACATATTCAACTGGAGTCAGATGAAAATAGGCGATTCACGGAGTAGAGTCGGATGTTAGTGCTGCTGCTCTAAAAAAATGTAGAGAGGAGCTCTTTCATTGACACAGTCACATTCACGGTTAAACTACAAGAGTTTTTGCTGGTGCAATTTCCCCAAAAAATATTGATGCTGTTGTAAAGCAGAGAAGCTGTTGGTAGTGATATTGTTGCTTCTTGTGTTCTCCCTGTTCTCATCTCTTATCTGGTGGTCCTTTTTGTGGGAATACCCACCACCCCAACAGAACTTGTTCCATTGTTCTCTAAATCTCTGGTTTGGCATGGGCTTTAGTTCGACAAGAGTGGTTGGTATTATTATTGTCGTGTGAAAGTAGCAAAAATAGAATTTCCTCTTTTCACGCAGAGGAAACGAGAGTGTGAAAGAGAGCGAATAAAGTTGAGTTCGTTGACATATATTTTCATATTTTTGTGGTCATTTTGTGGCTAGTGTATTCAAAGACTGGTTTAATTAAATTTGAAATCAAAAAGTGCCACATAGGTAATTTATTTGGTTAGTTGGTGTTTGGTTGAGCTACTTTACTCACATTTACATATTCTGCCACATTCATTATCAGAAATTAAGCTACCCACATCATATCGTCATCAAAATAATCATCATCCTTCTCTCATTCTCATTACATCTCAAAATACAGGAGAATAATACGCAGTGTATCATCCATCCAAATGAGAGAATGATGCTTTTAGTTGGCTTTCTCTCTATTATTTTATGGTGAACATAATATGTGAATGAAAGAGATCTGGTGGTAATAAAATCATTTTTAATGGTGCAATATTGATTGAATGTGTGCTCAGTGCTCGTTTTATCTACCCCTTTTTCTGTGCACAGGATGCAAAAGGATGCTGATGTTATCATTTGAGGATTATATAACAAAAATAGTCCCAACCCCGTGACGAAGATAGAGATAACATTCCTTTCAGCTATTTTATGGTGTTTGGACAGTAATATTTTTTGGATAACACAAACAAACAAAAAAAATGTTTGGATTCCAGGAACTCGTCGTTTATAAATAAGTTTATTACTTTCACCACATATTATTGATCCTGATATAGTCAATAGTTGTATGCGTTCATAAAAAAATACTAATAAGGAGACATACTACTACTATAAAGGAGTGCGGATGGAACATTGGAATCAACGAAGCAACAGTTAACGTGTTTTCTTCGCCTTTTGGCTGCTTCGTGGATTGCATTTTTTGTGCTGTGTGTAGTAAAGTGAAGAAGTTTATGTAGTGCGTATGCATGTATGCCTGCATACCTTGTATAAAAAAAGCAAATGTTGTTCCTTTCCTCAACCATTCAAAACTAGTCATCTATCCATTCCACATGTGGCTGTTGACTTGAGAGAAGGAGAGTGGAAAGTGAAAAGTGAAAAGAGTGAAAAGCAGAAGCACATGTATCAGCAAAAGTTCATGATAGACAGTATATAACCTACAGTATTTTTTATATGCACACAAGCAATCCTGTGACTTGATATATAATATATCATCGTCATCGCTATCAACAGAAGCATCACCATCATCAGTAGCGGCATCAGACAGAAAGTAATCTATTGTAAGTCCGGGATATCAGGATAATATTTTGCATATCAATCACTTTTCCTTTCCCTCTTTCGCTTGAGAGAAGCGGAATTTGTACACAATCGAAGATTTGCTGCTTTTCCTTGCTTCAGCTAACTTTCCTCAAAATAAAGTAAGTATTCTGTGTTGCGAGCCAAGCCTTTTTTGGATGAAAGAATTTTGTGCACTGTAGAAAGATAATAATAACAACAACCCAAAAAACATACAACGTTCATTTGCATATAAATTTATGCAGATAAGGAAGAAAAAAAAGTGTGTCGATTTGTTGATGTTGCTCCAAGTGTGTAAAGTAAAGTGGTGTCATTATGAAAAGTTGTGGTTATCCAGTGGATCTAGTATTATAATTCTTTGTAAACTGGCTGCTAGGAAAAGAGAAATTTGGTTAAAAAATACTAGAGTTCTTTATGCAAACATGCAGAGAGAGCATTTATATTTTAGCAAGTTCCGAGAAACGCGGAAAGTCATATAGTGTTGCCGGAGTGAGTGTGATGATGGGGAATGAAAGTGTAAATAAAGAGCATACACAATACACACAGGCGCCATATAATTATTAAAAATACTAGCAAGCAACTCTATTGGTTTTAACCTAGTTAGGAGACCGTGCTTTTTCTTGGAAAATATAATTATTCTGTACATAGATATAAAAAGTTAAACGCATTTTCTCTCTATGTTCTCGGCAGGGAAAGATATTGAGTTAAAGAGTAAAAGTGGTTTCTGGTCTGGTTTTCTCGAGGAGCAGCTCCGGTAAAAAAAAGTCAGTAGCTCGACAGGAACATTGGCAGGAAAAATAGGAAAGCTGAGTTCAGGAGTGTTCAGAATGGTAGTGGTCTCAGGTTAGACATACGTGTACATGTGAAAAGCTGTTGTAACTTGGGCTAGGTTAAAGAACGGGTGTAATAAACATGATAAGGAACACTCTCCTTTGTAAATGTATTCTTTATTTCTTAGGAGAATGGTCCCCTTCTCTATTATAACTCCCAGCTGACCACTCAACCATAGATTGAGCACCCACCTACTCATTTTCACTTAATAACTACTTGGGTTTGTCTCAAGACGGAAAGGGAGTCAACAGTGCTACGAATCCATAAAATGAGTCCGCGTGTAATTTGGAAATTGAGTGAAAACCACAAACTTTGTTTTTTATTTTGTACAAAAGTCTTTTGATGAAATGACAGAGAGACACCAGACAGGTTATATTTGTGAAAGTCAACTGTTAGAATAAACTTACCCTTAAATGTTTTAAGTAAAAACATAATTTTAATAATTTACTTGTACCATTTACAATGAAGGGGGGGTCGCCTATACTTATAAATTCATTCTCACTCTTTTGTCTTAAATGCCAATGCCGTGCCCATGCATTTTTCATAGAGTGTACGCGCATTCGTTTGGAATGATGGCATGTAATTATGTTAATTACGCGTCGTTTATAATCCGTGCTCAAATGTATAAAATGGGAATATATGTTTCTCATTTCTCATATCCGTTCCTCATGGTTCCGTTTCTACCTTTATATTCCTTTTATGTATATCATGGTATAAGTATCATGTGGCATATGATTGAATGCTACATTATTCGAGACCCACAATTCAAATAAATATGCCTTATCTACCTCTATTACGTTTAAATTTGTGGGTGGGTGTTAACGTTATTGATCCATTGACCATTAGTCATGATAGGTCTTTTCACCTTCAGAAGGAACTTTGTGTATAAAATGGGAGTGTGGAGGGTGTAAAGTTGATTACTCTCCATTGGAAGTTTTTATTATAGTAAAAGAGCAATAAGGCGGACTCTTATCGTTTTCTACTTTCTAAAGTCAACCGTTGTACAATATTTTTTTATTAAAATAATATGTATACTAAAATGCTTCTATATACAAAATTTGTGTGCAAAATGTGCACTGCAAATAGTAAAAAGTAATAGAAAAGTTGTGTTTCAACGAAGTAGAGAAGAATGTGTGTTGTTGTGCGTGGGCGTGCCATAATGTTTCTCTGTTCTCATCATTCTTGTTCCCTTCTCCTGTTTCCTGGTGTGAAAGCCAAGTTAGAGAGATCGTTTATAGATTACTGCGACACTACACAAGCAGACAAAACACGGTATATGCGCTTGTACGAACATGATATTACCATCATTTTCTGAATAGTGTTGCTTCTTGGAAGTTGTAGAACACAGAAAACTTCTTAGACAACAGAGAAAAGCAGTAGGCGGACACTCAAGTGGACAATTCTTTGAAAGGTCTTTCAGAATTTTGTTTTGTGTTTGCAAAAGACTTAACATAGAAAATAGAACTGAGCCACATAAAGTTATATGAACCTCATTTCTAACACAATTTACGAGAGAATATAATTTGATAGTATTTTGCGAAATTTTAAACAAGCGTTCACCTTCATAAGGTATTGAGAAATACCAGTGAATGTGCTTAATTTACAATCGGATCAAGTTTCTCACAGTCATGCAAAATAAATACCACACAGCCACAACAAAACAGGATGTAAATACTTTAGTTCAGCCTTTTTATCCATGTTATCACATCACTCCAAAATTAAATGGTGATGTCAAGTATTCTGTTTCATAATAATTTTCAGGCGAATATTCAGAAAATAAACTGGGTAGCAGAGTACGCAATAGTAATTGCTTTTGCTACGGGTTTGAAATCTAAAACTGAAAAGAACAGATAAAAAATGTAAATTTTTTACAGAAATTCAAAACGGATGCTTATGAATTTTATCCTCACATATAAGGATGTATCCTGTATCCTGTCAGAAGAGCCTGAATGTGTACGGTGTAAACCAAGAGAGAAAACATGCCTGTATCTGCCAACAGACAAGTGTGGAATGCAGACTGGTAGGCATTACATCAAATAGTCTGCTGCTACAAGTAGAGGGTATACAGCAACTACTATTGACTATCTATATGCTGCGACCCGTGAGAGTAAAATAGCTTGATTTGATAAAAAAGGATTCTCTTGTAACACTCTCGCATTCAGTTAATGTCGTCTGCTGATTTCCTCTTTCACGTTACCTTTTGCCTTCTGGTTTACTTGTATATTGATCTGTTCTAAAATTGTAGAAAATGGATACAAGTGACAAGGCTTTAAATGAATATTCTGCTCAATACATATTCCATCTTGTTAAGTACAACATTGTAGGTAGGTATGTATTTTTGTGTGATACTCATACAAAACAAGAGAAAAGTGTTTTGATCTTAGTTTACTAGAAAAAGGGCGATGAGTAGCATTACTCACTAAATCCACGAGCAAAATTTATCCTTATAAAGCCATCCAATTTGCTGCATAGGTATAAATATATATATATATATATCTATATATATTTTACTTGAATATATATGTTTTACTTTCTCTGTTGCATTTGCAGGTTAGTTTTAAAGAAAGTGATGGATGGATATGGATAGATGAAAAGATGTGGCTTAGCTTAATGCATAACGCTTGCTCTCCAACTTTCTCTCATCGCCTTTCTCTTCGCTCCATAGTCAGAATGTAGAAAATGAAACGAGCAAGATGATGATGGTGATGATAAGATGAGATGAGAAAAATCCTTTCATTACTATGCCTAGTACTTTACTCAATCTCATCATTTCTTTTCCCCTTTTCCACTTGGGTTAATTTATAACTACAACCATCACATCCGTTCCATTTCAACTTTTACACGGAACGGGAAAAAATAGAACGTGGCATTCCTTGTCATGACATGACACATTTGAGTGCTTCTGATATATGTAGGGGGGGCTGGAGGTGGCAGAGTGACTAGAGACTCACGCTAGGATGCGGTTGTTGTATCCTTTTGTTTTTCCTCATCAAAGTATCTACCATTTTATATCAATCAGTTAGTGAAAAGTGTGGGAACAGGAATGAATGGATATACATTAGGACCCCTGCGGTTTTCTCTGTTCTAGAAAACAAATGAACCGAGTTGAATATATGTCGGGAAGAGTATAATAAAATGTATCAAATTATAAGGAATTATTTTTACCTCGTAACATTTTATCACATGCTATATATTTTTATCAACTTTGTGATAAACTGATTAAGGTTTTCCCCCGTGTGTCGTAGAAAGCAATATTGCAGGAGATATAATCAGCAATTGCAGTTTTTAAATGAATAAAATAAAGTTTGTTTGCTGCAGGTGGGCTGAATATTATAAAATATGTAGAACTTTTCTTTTTTTAGAGCAGTATTCTTTGTGTCATGTATAGTATAATGATTTTAAGTGTATATTTAACTTTCAATTTCACGAAGCAGATAAAGTAATTGAACATTAAGGTAGTGGTATGCGTGTTGTGAACCGATCCCTAAAAATTTTATTGTTTAACATTTGACGAATAATTGACTGCAAACGGTTGTGTATTGTTGAAAATATAGTTATTTATTTAGGTAAAATGTTTATCTTTTTTTAAATTTCCATGTTCAGCTTTTATACAAGCAGATTCCATATCACACCCAAAACAGTGAAAATCGTCAGTTTCGTGCATCAAGCCAACGAAATTTTTCCGTGCTCCATAATCACCTAATTATATTACATGGATTATGCTGTCTAAGATAAAAGTCAAGCGGCGCCTAGATTTACCCTTTAAAATGTGAGGATGCATTATGTTCTCGGTTTATATCAAACTACAAAAGATGTATCGAAATATCCAAAGCCACACACATATGCTATTCTAATCCTGTAGCTCAATAAAACCGCAAAAGCTTACCTGAATTTAGCTAGAGACTACACAGAAGGCAACATAACAGGCATAATTTGCCGTCTACTTTTGTACCACCCACCGCAAAATAATTATTGAAGATGGCCTGGTTTTTTTCGTTTCCCATCACATTTTCTGTTGTTTTATGATGTAAGAAACCGATTTCCGATGGCAATAAAAGGATTATCATTTACCAAAGTTCACTTCCAATATTAGAACCATCATTCATTAAATTCCAGAAATTGCATTTTTTTGCTCACTCTATAACAGGTATGTAATGTACCTTCTGCCAAAAGCTAACTTCCTTTATAAATTTGATGAAAAAAGTCTTTCTCCCGTTTACACGACAAGTTATCTAGACATGTGTCGTTAAAGGATAAAAGAGCAATTACCACTACCACGGTGCTTGAAGGCTATTATAGAAGAACACTCACATACATACTTATGTCGTACTAAAGACTTACCAGCTTTTATCAAATCCACAACACTGTTCGGCTATATATCAAAAGTTAAGCTAGCAATTTATGTCCTCGGATAGCAGAGATCAATGACTTTTCATGAAATAAGAAAGTAATTTTGCTGGTTTGATTTTATACGAAATATCTAAATGCATAAACGATAGATATTCTTTGCATGGAGGTTGCGTATTAATATACGGGTAACTATTATTTCAACTAGAAGATCATATCTAAATAGAACGAATACTGGCAAAGAAAAGGTAAAAAAAAATAATATCCGACCTAAAATAAAATGTCATACCTTGTCGATAGACTTCTTTGAAGCGAGAGAGAAAGTTGATCAATTCCTTTTACGACTATCTCTGTCTGTCCCAACTTGTCAATCTCGAACATTAAAAAAGTTTTTACTGTAATAATCTTTCCACAATCTTTCTCTGGAAGAACTTATGAGAATTCAACTGTGAATAATTGTCTTTATATGTACCTACATAACAAGTTCCTGGGTAATAAAAGAGAGTAAAGTAAAGGAAAAAGAAAAATGAGTCTTTTTTACTGTATAAAATAATAATAATAATAATCAAAGAGCCAAATTCCGTGACGGATATTAATTTTTTATTCAATATCCTTCACTCCTCCTCTTACATTGGATTATTGCTTGCCTTCAGCATAATAAAATGTATTTTCCTTGCGATTTATTGATTTATAAATGTACTTTTATTTTCAGGTAGAGTGAACAAAGCTTGATAAATGAATGCTGTTGCTGCTGCTGCTGCTGCTGCCAAACATGAAAAGACTGCGATTACTTATTCATACACAATAATAATATCATCATCATAATCGACATAAAGGAAATTTCGCTATTATTCACTGCCACTTTGTTTTACCCCTGGAGCTCACATAAGTGGACTGGCCTTTTTCAATAATTTAGGTAGTTTCTTGGAATGATTTACCTGGCTTCCTTTCACCATCACCATCATCTTCCCGCAGCTTCCAATATAGCAAGTTTCCTGCGTTGTTGACATAAAAATATTATAATAACAATAAGAAGAAGAAAGGAAGAAGCTTTATACAAGAAGCATCTATACAATTGAAGAATTATCATCAGAGTATCTTTGACTTGAAGCCTTTTGAGGCGGTTGCGGATCTGCGTCTTTCCAAACGGAAAAGAGAGAGCAAAAAGGGGAAAGCTCCAGTTTTCTTCTTGTAATCTGGATTTTGCAGAACGGCAAGATAGAGTGAACATGTTTGTGCTGTGTTGTGCTCGTGTATTCATGTGAGTTGGTGTATATATTTTTTACATGGTTTGCTGAATGGAAAAGTAATTTTTCTTCTTCCTCCACCTTCGTGTGTGGTCTACTCACTCGGTCGTCTGTACCAGACGATAGTTTACTTTCTCTGCAGTAAAAAGGAAAGGAAGCGGTAGAAGCAGCAAGAGAGAAAATGAAACTGCCGGACAAGTTGCAAAAATATCTCCCTTCGAATCGAGACGTCGTAAGACAGAAAAGTTTGATCCTCTTCAATAAATTGATACGGACTAAAAACCCTGCCTCGCTTCAAGAAGATCATATCCACGGGGGTCTCACACAAGGGAAAGACCGGGAAGCGGGTTTGCAAGTAAGTCAAAAGTCAATTTTTATCCCGCATATATGTGTATACCATGTGTAATATATATTTTTTAGTATATAGAGCTCTCTCTATGAACACGGTGCGGTGAACTAAAGCTGGCTTCATATATTGTTCGAATTTTTCATAATATGCGATAAGGTATTTAGATGGCTTTAATGTGATTGTGTTTTGGGTGAAATATGCGCGGTTCCCATTTTTTCAGTTCACCAGTTTTGTTGACTGTGTGCAACATCTAGTAATTTAAAAGGGACTTTCATTCGTGAAAAATTGTTCACAAAAGGCGAACCAAAAGCCTACAAAGCAGGTGCAGTGGTAGACACTAGACACGTAATAATTTTATTGGTACAGTCTGTGTTTACTGTGTTATGTTATGATTAGCTTGTTTGTTGTGTTTGGATGGATGAATGTGTCTTTTCATTTTCAAAAACACACACGTATTATTATCGTATTATAAAATTGAGTGCGATCATTTAAACCACTATGCCTTAGCACTATACCTACCTAAATAGCTATAATACTTTCTGTGAGAATAGGCGAATTCTTTTGTGAGGAAGGAGAAAGGTAGTGAACAATGGCAAATGGTGTGTAGGTGAAAGAGCAGTGTACTTGCATACACAATGGATATATACAATATAAATAGATGTACAGATAGCGAAACTACCTATTTTTAGCGAAATTGATTTTTTCTCCTGCTTACGTGGGTCTTTAAATATTAAAACATGTACATGGGAAGAACATTGGCATGATAGGCGTATTTGACAGACATGCATATTATCTAATATTCGACATTCAGGAAGTAGACCCACCATTGCTCCATTTTCCCTTTTTTTGGCAGATCAATTTTTTAGTGAATATCAATCAAAATGGTAGAAGGTGAAACCTTATGGGGTTTTGATCAGATATAGCAAGTTGGGTATTGACTTATCAAAAGATAGAGTTCTGAAGAGATACGTTCTGAGAAAAGACTGTATTATTCACCCTTTTATTTATGATATCGATTGAACCACTTATATGAAAAGACATGCGGCCAAACAATTTGTCGTAACGTATTATTACCAAATTTGAAAAGCCATTATATTCCAAGGAGCTCATTATTTATATAATAAATAAAAATAAAGGTCTTGTTAGTTCATGTCATTTAAAAGTTATTAAGCAAACATGATAACTCAGGTTTTTTTGTTGTTTTACAACAACAATAATAATGAATGTAATCAACGAAATGCAAATTGTAGTTTTCTATCGCTCCCACATATACTTACCAATTTATCTATTAAATTGCAATTTGTAGACTAGCATATTATACTTCTTATTCTAGTTATGTAATCACCTGTTGGTACCAAGCGTGTCTTCAATCATAAGTTGTTGCAAAAATATAAGAAAATCAATTCTGTTTAAATATTGTTCATATAAAGTTACTTTTTACAAATTGCATGTTGTTTTCTGCATTAAAGTATATTGGGTCTGCTGTCCGTTTGAGACACATGAAATGAAATTTTATTCTGGATATTCGCAAAAATTATTATTTAATCAGACTATAATTGTATTTTAAAAATGATTGAGGGTGTTATATAGGTAAATAGAATTTATAAAATGAATTGTAGTTTCCTATAATAACTAATTATTCGAGATCCAGATTCCAAACTACTGCATTGTCGACGCTTAATCACTGGGATTTTTCCCGATTTGTTGTTACCAATGTGCATATAAGTAGCTTACAAATGACAAAGGAATAAAGGATTAACGTGTTTCTAGAGTCGACAGTAGCTAAATCTTGTTAGACATCCAATTATAGAAACTTTTTTCTCAGACTTGGTGTTTGGTTTCGTGAGAACAAATAGGAAGGATATATCCAATAAAAAATACTACCTATTGCACACATACCTATATCGATTGTATTGAGCAAGTTAAATTGGTAGTATTTATTCAACTGTAGCTTTCTATTGAAAATAGCTTGAAACGCCAGCAAGTAATAAAAAATGTGCACAAAAGAATTACACAAAGAAAGGAATTGTATTGTTGCATGCCATTCCCGTTGCAGGTGCAGATATTGTACATCGATTTGGCATGTGAGTTCTTCTGGGTTCGTTGTATACCTATAAATAAATATTTATGATAAAATATAGATGGTCATTTGTGTTTCATATAAAGTTCTTGTAATAATGTTGTGATGTGATTTACAAGCAAATTTTGGTAATGCCTAATGCAACAAGCGGAAATTTATCAAAGCTGTCGCCAGTCTACTAAGGTGGACTTAAGTTTGCCAAAGAGGGTGTCATTATGCCGCATTTTGCAATCCATTAGAAATTTGCACCATTTTTGATTTGTCAGTATGGTGAATAGGTAATTAGGCATAAATGGCTAATACTAAAAGTCCTAATTTTAAAATTTTAAAAGTGCCATCAGATAGATCTTTTCATGCTGATCATTGAAAACAGCGCAAAATAAATGAAGTTTTCAAATATTTAAATTGCCGGATAATATGCGACTGGCAAGTGTAAACTGTCAAATGAATTGTACGAAGTCAAGATGGTAAAAAATGATGGTCAAACAATAAAATGAGCGAAGTTAGGCTTTTGTGAATTTAGGGAATATTAGTAAAAGAAACGTAGTTTTTTATTTCCCCAATAATTAGTTAAAATAGTACAGGTCAAAATATATGTTCATAAAAAAGAGACAATACGACAAAGTAAAATGTAATACAAAAAGACACAGCTCTGCTTGCTGTGATCTACAAAAATGGAGTGGGCGCTGAGTTCTCTGTTACTCAGCAATTTATACAATAAGTTGAGTTGAGTGAGGTGACGCTATCTGACTGACCAATCACACGCACTGTTATTTATACCAATCATGAAACACATGCAAATTAC